>JAQFYH010000469.1:0-12590 GCA_034694405.1 Scolopendrellopsis subnuda
CGCGTTCGTATGTCGGAAGTCGGTGTCGGTGATTTTGTTGGACAGTGTAAATTATGCATAACAGAACCAGAAAGAATGAACTGCTTCTAACATAAAATTTTATAATTCTGTCTGGATAAAAATAGAATGTGGCCCCAGTCTTTTTAGAGCATTGAATTAACAATTTTGTCGTTTTTCTACAGTACAAACATTTAAAATTAAATAAATTGTTTTTTTTCTTTGTCTGCTACAGGGCAACGAAGACTACACCGGCATGGCCGCCAGAGAAACGGCCAACTCTCTTCGCAACTTCACCGACGCGGTGCACGGCGTAGCCGCCACCACTCGCGATCGCGACATTCAGATTCGACTCATCAACTACGCTCGCGACGTCATGGCCAGATCTTGCGAACTGATCGAAGAGGCGAGACGCACCATCCACTCTGGCGCTCCCGGCAGCATGGAGAACAAGCAGAGGTTGGCCAGCGTGGCCAAGAACGTGTCTCAGGCGCTGAACAACTGCGTCAACTGCCTGCCGGGCCAACGCGACGTCGACGACGCCATCAGAGCCTTGAACAGTTTCATCGAGCTTCTGAATGCCGGAGAGTTCCCGCACACGGACAGGACCTACGGAGAACTGCAGAGCAACCTGAATACTGCCGCAACGAGTCTTAATAACGCTGCCTCGGACTTGGTGGTCTCTTCTCAGGGTCCCCCGACTATATTGGGCACATCGGCCAAACGCTTCGGCCACGCCTTCGGAGACCTGATGGAGTGCGGAATGGAAATGGCGGGACAGACCAAGGTAAAACAAAAAAAAACTTAGTCATTCTCGTTACGAGACGAGACGAAAGCGACGACTTGAGATAATTGTTGCTTAAATATGGTGACTAAACACTCGAATTTTTTTTTTTAAATTTTCAGGACAACGTCGTTCGATGCCAGATGGTGGTCAGCCTTAAAAACGTGTCCACGGTTTCCAGCAAGTTACTCGTTGCCGCCAAATCCGTATCCGCCGATCCAACCGCCCCCAACGCCAAGAACCAACTGGCGGCGGCGGCGAGGGCCGTGACGGACAGCATCAACAACCTGATCGACGTCTGCACCAACGCCGCTCCCGGTCAGAACGAATGCGACAACGCCATTCGAAACATCCAGGCCATGCGTCCCCTGCTGGACAATCCGGTGGAACCCATCAACGACGCTTCCTACGACGAGTGTCTGGACGCGGTTCTCGACAAATCCAAGAGTTTGGGAGAAGGAATGTCTGGCATTGCCAATCACGCCAAGTCCGGCGATCACGAGCAGTTCGGAGCCGCGATTAGAGACGTGTCTGATGCCATCTGTAGTTTGGTTGAAGCCGCTGCTCAGGTAATAACTTACTTTTTTTTTTTACCAGGGTTTGGGAGAACTGAAATATAGGAATTCGGCAAATCAGACTTTTCTTCACATAATCTGAGCCTCTGTGAAATTCTCCTGGTTTTACGTATTAACACACCTTGACGTATGTCACAATCGGCGTGCCATACTCTGATTTGCACAATTCGACTGCTGTTTATGACAGTTGTTTCTAGTGAACCCGTTCCTTAAAAAAAAGCACATTGGTTAATTCAAAATTATTTGTTTTCCAGGCTGCGTACTTAGTGGGAGTTTCCGATCCATCTAGCGTGTCCGGAAGGACAGGATTGGTGGACCAGTCCCAATTCGCTCGCGCGAGCCAAGCCATTCAGACCGCCTGCCAGAATCTGACCAGTCCATCCAGCTCTCAGCAACAGGTGCTCTCTGCCGCCACCGTCATCGCCAAGCACACTTCGGCCTTATGCAACTCGTGTCGCTTGGCGTCTTCCAAGACCACGAACCCCGTGGCCAAGCGCCACTTCGTCCAATCGGCCAAGGACGTGGCCAACGCCACCGCCAATCTCGTGAAGGAAATCAAGGCCCTCGATCAGGACTTCAACGAATTCAACCGTCAGAATTGCGCCACTGCCACTCGACCCCTCGTCGACGCCGTCGAAAATCTATGCACTTTCGCCAACTCCCCCGAATTCGCCACGATTCCGGCCAAGATCAGCCCGAAGGCCAGAGACGGCCAGGAACCGATTACCTCGGCCGGAAAGGCCATCATCGATTACTCCTGCAAGATGATCCTGTCGGCCAAATCGTTGGCCGTGAACTCCAAAGACCCACCTGCCTGGCAGTCGTTGGCCAATCACAGCAAGAACGTCTCCGATTCTATCAAGAAATTGGCTTCTTCGATCAGGTAAAAAAAAAAAATTCAGGTTTACTTCGTCGTATTTGGAAGAAATCATCTTCACGAACGTTCTTATTCCATTTTGCAGAGACAAGGCTCCAGGTCAGAGGGAATGCGACGACGCCATCCATCGTCTGAGCATGAACATCCGCGATTTGGACCAGGCTGCTCTCGCCGCCATCAGCCAGAATTTGCCTTCCAGACTCGACAACTCTCTCCAGGGCTTCCGAGAACAGATGGAGAACTCGGCTCTGGCCGTTATGGACCGCATCGACCCCGTGCGTTTCGCTGCCAAGGGCGAGGCTGAAAAATTGGGACACACCGTAAGTTATCCTTTACGTTAGTGACTTGGTCCCCCTCGGGTTCCACTCTTGGATTCAACGATCTTGCTTGTCGTCAAAGCCAGAGGGGCGTCATTCAGGATGGAAAAAAAAAAATCGAACCTTCCAGAAAAAGAGTTGTTAACAAACCAACACATGAGAGTTTCTCTTTATACACCGTATAAATTGAAACATTACACTGCGAAGTATCGATAACTATCGAAAATATCGATTATTTTAAGCTTTTTACTGGTGTTAAGTCATAATAAATCGAGAGGCGTAACTTGAGTTACGCCCCTCTGGTTTTGACCAGACTTTGTTTCAAAATAACATGTTTTGAAGAATAAATGAAGTAAATAACAAAATTTTAAATTGCAGGTGACTCAAATGGTGAACTACTTCGACCCTCTGGTGGCCAGTACCATTGGAGGTGCTTCCAAAACGCTCAACTCTAAACAACAAATGGCTCTTTTGGATTTGACAAAGACCGTTACAGAATGTGCCTTACAACTCGTCTGCACGGCCAAGGAAAGCGGTGGCAACAGAAAGGTCAGTTTTCAATCGGAAAATACCTTTTTATGCGGAGAGAGAGAAAAAAGCTTTTTGTCCTGTCTAATTTTTTTTTATTTTTAACAGGCTACTCACATCCACAACGACGTCGACGAGGCCGCCGACGCCATGCGCGACGCCCTTCAAGATCTCCTTCAGACGTTGGAAAGCGTGGCCACGCAAGCCGGAGTCGTCACCGGTCTGGTGGATTCCATCAACAAAGCGATCGCCAAAACCGACGACAGGCAGATCTTCAGCGCCGAAGACTCGTTCGTCGATTATCAGACCCGAATGGTCAACTCCGCCAAGGAGATAGCTCACACTGCCCAAGATATGGTGCGCCATTAAATTGCGTAAAGATTAAACCATTCCTTCGTCGGTGAATGAACCATAGAAAGTCAGTTTTTCTTCTCTCTTACAGGTGTCGAAATCGACGTCAAACGTGGCCGAGTTGGGTCCCCTGGCCGCCAATCTTTCGCACAGTTACGCTCGCCTGGCCGAAGACTCGCGGGGAGCGGTGGCGGTCACGAGTAACATCGAAGTCGCCTCTCGCATCCGTTCCAGCGTCCAGGAACTCGGAAATTCTTCCATCGATCTTGTCAAGTCTGCCGGTTCTTGTCAGAGCAGCCCCGGAGACTCTCTGTCTCTGAGGGACCTCGCCGAAACGGCTCGAACGGTTTCAGAGAAGGTGAGGAAAACCGAGCTTGTCTTGTCAAATCCAAAATAGAGCGATTTCCAAATACCGTAGTTTAAAACTGAATTTGTTGTAGGTATCTTACGTTCTGGCCGCCCTACAAGCTGGATCCCGAGGAACGCAAGCGTGCATCAATGCTGCCAGCACAGTCAGCGGAATTATCGGGGACCTCGACACCACGATAATGTTCGCAACCGCCGGTACTCTGCACCCTGAGAACGAAAACGAAACGTTCGCCGATCACAGGTGAGAGAATAAACGTCTGTGTTTAATAATTACTCCGACGAAATGACCATATGTGCGAAAATTAGCAACTATCCCATCAAAATTGAACCTTTACAATGTTTGTCATTTTACAGAGAAAACATTTTGAAGACTGCTCGAGCTTTAGTCGAAGACACGAAGACGCTGGTGGCGGGAGCCGCCTCGAGTCAAGAACAGTTGGCCGTGGCCGCTCAAAATGCTGTTTCGACCATCGTTCACTTGGCCGAAGTGGTCAAGTACGGAGCCGCTTCTCTCGGTCCGGTTAATGCCGAAGCACAGGTAACATTTTCTTTTTTATTTGCTTGGAATCCATGGCCTGTTGTACTCTATAAGGGCAGCCACCCAGAAAAACTGTCAGAAATTTTGTGGTTTTCTCCCGAATCCAAATATGAATAAAACTCCACCCAACAGATGCTAAGATTTCTACTGATACGGAGGGAATGTGTTGAAATATAAACGTTTATTATTTTAGGTGATGCTGATTAACGCCGTGAAGGATGTCGCGAGTGCTTTGGGCGATTTGATTCAAGCCACGAAGTCTGCGTCCGGAAAAGGAATCAACGATCCCGCCATGGTCTATCTCAAGGACTCTGCCAAAGTAAGTTGTAACATCGAGCTCTGTTTTACATTTTGGAAGTGTAGAACTCTGAAGTATTTACGTTTGTAATGCTAAAGAACAGGACGAATTGACGAATTCCATGAAAGATATCTGGTTTGCTACTGAATTAAACGCAACTAGACCGAACCAACTAATTGTTACGTTGTGTTCGAAGTTACGCAAATTCGATGGCCGTTTATACGCCGTAAGTGTGTTTGGGTTCAATAAAAAATAATTGTAACCAAATATTTAAAAAGTGTAAAATGAAAATTTGCAGTAGTATCTTATCTCCTCTCAAACTGGATTTGACCACATTCGTCGAGAGTATTATGGCTTCCTCGAATTTATAAATTTTACAAGCGAAAGAAGTGGATAAATGCTGCTGCAGATTTTCATCCAAATATGAAATATGTAAAATCCGAACTAATTTCTCTATAGCTGCTACGTGTATCATAATTTCATATCCTGTAACAGCTTCTGGTAAATGACAAAATAATGTTTTATTTTAACTGCAATGTCTCCCAGCAGTGTAACTGCTTAGGAATTAACCAACTCGAGTATTTTATAGTTGGAATGTTTCGTTTTTAACCGACGCTGCGCCGCCTGTGACCGAAGAAAAAACTACTTTCGTTCCTCCCGTCAACAGACTAGGACTCACGACACCTAGCCTGCATGCCTTGTATGTAAAAAAAAAAACACTGTGGCTCTCTCGTTTCTGAGTGGACTTTAATCTTCGTTGCACGTAACCTTCGATACGATAAAGGCCGTCTATTTTGTTTTATGACGTCATTGTTTTGAATTCAAAATGGATTTTTTTGGATTCAAAAAAGAAGCGGGAAGATTTTGTTTGTGCTTTGATCGTCGACGAAGACTTCAACGATTTTATACTACAAGTAACGGATTTTTTTATTATTTCCGCGCTAATAATTATGGCAGAGAACAGAAACGCCGTAATAGAGAATTAGATTAAGGTCCACTCCGTCCTTTGTCTGGTTTTGTGTCAATTTCTTTTCGACTCTTATTATTAAAAAAAAAAATCATTTGCTACCTTCCTCTCTATTTTAAATAACAAAAAAGAAAGTGGACTAATACTTGTTTTTATAGACAAAATTGTTGCACCGTTTCTTGCACCCACCACAACCATCACCACTAACAGTAATTGGAATAGCGCGTGCGTGCGCGGAGCGAAGTGGGGGTGTAATACGGCCGTTCTGTTCTCTGTTGCATATAGGTTCAGTGCGCGGAAGGTTACACGTCCGAACCGGATTATTATTACACTTCCGATCAAGAAGAAGAACTAATTCAGTTACTTTCGGTCGAAAATCTCGACAACACTCAGTGTTTGGAGGAACTGCTGGAAATTCAACGTCAGACCGCGTTTTAAAAAAATGTCGAAAAAAATATTTTCGATTGACGACTTTGACGATTTACCCGTTTTGGTTGTGTCTTATTTTTTTTATTTACTTAACGATAAAGTGACAACGACTCAACGACACGAACTTTTAAAAAAAAAAAACGATCTGATAATATTTTACTCACTTATGGTTTAAAAACAATTTGTACGAAATCTGTACAAAAAAAATCTCAATTGTAGATCTGAATGTTTCTTTATTATAGCGTATTTATTTTCTGTAACTTAAATACGAGTTTAGGCAGCTACTTTGGCATAAGTAAACGCGAGATTTTCTTTTTCTTTTCAAAGTAGCCTTACTGAACAGCTGGGTAAGAAAATGTCCCAGTTATATCGCTACCGCTGTGGTAAACCACGCTAACTTTTTTTTACTGTAATGCATGAAATTGTCAGTCCTGTGATACAGCTGCATTTAAATTTATAAAACAATTTTTTTTTATATAACAAGCTTTTGGAACACTTTTTTGAGACTGTGCTCACAAATACAGGATTTTTTTTGCAGGTTTAAGCTGCAAAATAAAAACTTGTATAACCAGCAATATGTATTTTATTATTCTTTATTTAAAATATAGTATTTATCGTAACATAAGAGCATGTTTCTGTAATCAATGTATATTCTGTAGTTATTAAGAGATTAAAAAAAAACTCATTTATTAAGTTACTTCTTATGAATTTCTTTTCGTTTTCAGCGTTAAAAAGATGTTTAATGAATCTGTGAAAATCAAAGGAGTTTGTTGACTAATATTTTTTTTCTCTCCCGCTTCTTCAGGTCATGGTTACAAATGTGACGTCATTGCTGAAGACAGTCAAGGTGGTCGAAGACGAGCACACGCGCGGAACGAGGGCTCTGGAATCCACAATCGAAGCCATCGCACAAGAACTTCGCGTAAGTCTGTCCGCAAACAAACACCAATTATTGTTATGAATCAACTTCTTCCGTCTGGGACTGACGACCGTTTATTTGTATGACTGAAGTTGATTTGTCAGGAAATCCGGGCATTTTACCCCGTTGGGATGTCCAAGAACAGTCCATAGGGACCGTTCGTGGTCCTAGGATCACGTCATTTTCGGGTTCTAACCTTCCGTTCGTTTATTGCAGGCTTACGATTCCTATGACGTACCTGCCAAACAAGCGTCTCCGGAGGATTTGATTCGGTGCACCAAGAACATCACCATGGCGACGGCCAAAGCTGTTGCTGCCGGCAACAGTTGCAAGCAAGATGACATCATCGTGGCCGCGAACGTTGGGCGCAAAGCCATTTTCGATCTGCTCACGACGTGCAAGGTACGTTGGTTTAAAAAAAAAACATCTGTCTAAAAATGTTTTTATCCGAAAGTACAAATCTACGAAAGTGTAAATCTATATATCTTTTTATTTAAAGGCTGCCGCGTACCATTCGGAATTTAAAGATGCCCGAAAGAAAGCCCTGGAAGCTGGACGCCTCTGCGCCGAGCAGTATCGCGAATTACTCGTTAAAGTTCATCAGGTAGGTGGTAATTAAGTTACGATCGTTGTACAACGCGACGTTACAATAGCAGCGATGTGTGCTCTTAACTCAGCGACCCGCAGTAACTATTTTAGCCCGGTTGTGAACCCGCAGTCACCGGAATTCGAGTGCTATCGGACTTTTCACCACTCAGTCCCTAGAATCATCCGTTTCACTTCTAGACGGAAAAATGAAAGTTGTTTTTTTTTTCTTCAACAGATAATCCAGAAATCGACTGGCGACACGAAGCAAGTTCTAGTTCAGATTTCTCGCATCATCGCCCAGCGAGTGACGGAGATCATCACGGCGGCCGAACTGCTCAAAGGTAAATCAGCGTCAACCCGAATATTTGCACAGATTTATTTTCGGCATGAATTAACGTGTGTTTAATATCGAGAATGGCTGCCTTCCTCTCACCCCGAATGTTGTGCGTAGGGCTGCTGGATGCATGGCAGAATAGCAACACTCTAATTCTGCAGTTTAAATATCCAGTTTTTTTATTTATCTCACTCGTTCGAATTTTTAGATTTGTTTTAACATGTAGTTTCTGCACAGTTCAGTTTTGGAAGGAAAAAAAAGTTTTTTTTTTTCTTGCTTTATTGAAAGATTTTGTTTCTCACCCTGCTTCAAAACGCATCCACGAAAAAAAATTATTGCATTATATTCGTAAGTTAATTAACATTTGCAAGTCAAAACAAACGGTATTTTTTTTTCTAACTCCCAAGATTCCTTCATAAAGATAGCTGGAAGGGAAGCATTTTTAGAATGTCTGCTTCATTTTTTTCTCGTAATTACGAAAGATTGAATGTTTTTATCGGTTTATAAAAAAATTACGAATATTACAATTTCTAACAGAAACACGGAGTTTGCAAAAATAATATTCTAGTACTAAAACGAATTGCGAATTTTTTGAAGTTGATTTTTCTGGCTACAGTGTGTTTGTTTTTCTTCACCCTACACATCAAAGTACTTGTATTTCACCGTGTTCGTTGTGTCTGTTGCATGATTAGTCTTGTGTTTAGTAGAAGTAGATTTGGTTTTTTAGCTTGAACGTTAACAATTAACTTGATCACACATAGGGTGATCGTAGTCAACGCAGTACAGTAGTTTCTGTATGTGGTTAGTTGAATTAAACTAAATAATCGTTTAGCGTTAAAATAATGAAAAGAAATTATAATGATTTTAGTTTAGGAGTTTATATAAGATAAAATAAATGCTTTAATTGAAATTTGTGCCAATTTTGCTGCTGTTAAATTAGGCTTGTCTCGTAGCCTTCAAAGTCTGAGCAACATATATATTCAAACTCGATAGAATACGTTTGAAAAACTGTGCTTAATTAAAGAAAAATCTTGTCCGGTTTTGAAGATCCAGGTAGAACAATGGAATTACAGAGATCCTTCACATTTTTTATTACGAATCCCCTTAATTAGACTCAAAATGCATTTTCAAAAGCGTAAATATGAATGGAGCCAGTTTTAGTCCATCAATTGGCAACCGCGGAGTAGGACTGGTAATCAAAATTCTCATCTCTGCCACTTACCGTACGTGGCCGATGTTTTTGGGACGTATTTTATTCGTTTCCAAACGTATTTTTCAAATCGTTTTTTTTTAAATAATTTGAGTGGCTCTCAGACTTTGTTAAGGTTGTAGTTGTGTTATAAAGTAGTTAAGTTGTTGCTATATCTGCCCATCCTAGCCTGCACACCATGGGTGGAAGGTCCTTCTTACCCTTCGTCTCGCGCAAGGGGTGAGTTTCTCGTGGTTATTTTCTTATAGAGCTCTCTATATATTTTTCTACGTATACTGTCTTCTGTTTCTTTACTTTATTTCTCTCTATTCATGTGCTTGCTTATTTCTGTTTAGTGCCTTTTTTGGTCAACGAATAATTGACGTCGAATTCATTATTTTTACGTGAATTTTATTGACACCAGACTTCTAGTCTATGAGCTGTAATAAAATAATTCAGACTGCTTTTCCAAAGACTTCGCAGTATCTCGTTTTCTCGGGACCTGAGAGGAACTGATATTGTATTTTGTTTTGGGAGGGAAAAGTGTTTGATATCAACGGATTTATTAAAAGAACAGAATGACTACTTGTGCAAAGTGTTTTTTTGGGTCCTCTGATTGATGTTGATGATTTGTGTTCTATTTTTTTAAACTAACCATTTATTTTCAATTTAATATTATTTCTAACTTTTAATATCATTTCCATCTTCTTTTCTCCAGGAAAATATTCTCTTAGATAAACGAAAACTTTTTCGAAATCGCTACCCGTATTTAATTTCGGGTATCGGGGTTCTGTGTTTAATTCACTTATCTATCTCGTTTGTTCAAAAACATCGAAGCTTTAATTTCGTTTATCAGAGAATATTTATGACATCCAGAAAACAAAAAATTACAATTTTTCGTTTTTGTCCCGTTAAGGTGAAGACTGGGTCGATCCCGATGACCCAACCGTTATCGCCGAAAACGAACTCTTGGGAGCCGCATCGTCCATCGAAGCTGCCGCTAGAAAACTGGCCCATCTGCGGCCCAGGAGAGGCGTACAGGTCAGTATTTTTTGCAAATGTAATTTCTATACGTGTAACAGCTGTACTTTTTCTCCACCAAAACTGTTTTAACCATTTTATATAAATAAAAGCTTTAATCGTGTCTGCTTCTTATTACCGAACAAAAGGCTTCCATTTTGTTTCCGAACTAACGACCCGCCATTTTGAATCCAACGACGGACCTTTCAAACCTCCTTAAAAACAATGTTCATGATAAAATTGTGATGTGAAATTTGTTAAATCCTAATTCAGCCTGATGTAATATTTTTTAGCCAAACAGTCAATCCTTGCTTAATGTTTTTAACCTCTTTTCTTAAAGTGTTACGAGCGACAGAAATCTTATTTCTGCATTTCCTTCTAAATCACGTTTCAATTAATATGACTATGAAATGTATTTAAATTCCCCTTAATGGAATGTTTAAAAACTGCTTTTTTAATAATCCTGTAAAATCTGCCTTTTTCTGCAGATTTCATCTTCAATTGATTATTTTAAATTAACACAATATTTAATAAATTGAAAAATAATGATTTTTTGTTAATGGGCTCTTTCATATCTACCATTTTGTGGCTTTGATTCTTCCTTTTTTAAGAATTTTACTTTTTTTTTTACGCTAAACAAAAACTGTTTCTTGACGGAATTTTAAAATTGGTAAATTGCAACCCTTATTTTAAATTTTAAAATTCTGGTCTGTTCTGTTTTATTATTCAGAACAAAATATTATTATACAAAAGTATAATTCTTAAAAATTTCGTTCTTGCCCTAAGCAATCAAGATGGCGGACGTGAAACAGCTTAGAATTGTAGAATCCAGTATTTTTATACATGCTGTACACGGTAATTTAGAATCCAAGAGAATTTTTTCTTTTATCAAGAATACAAAATGTAGAACTATAGATTGAATAGAACGATTTTAATTAAATTTTAACACGAGAGAATCGTACACTTTAAGTCGTTGTACAATAATATGTTCCTGCTTTGTGGACCACTGTTGTAACATACCGATCTCTGGCTGTAAGATATGTTTGATATTCTTGGTTGTTTATTATTAAATTTCAACTAAGAATCAGACATATTACTACAGACAGGGCTGTGAATCTTCTTCCTGAAGCCTTCGGCAGGTATCGTATATGTCCAGAGATTCATTCATGGCTGTAGTTGTTAGTCTCTTCGTTTGTGTTGCTTGTTCATCTTCATGTATTCCGAACGTCGATGCGGCGTTCAGAAAGTCAAAGGAGAATTATCCTAGCTTCACAGCACATTCCAAATGTTGTGCGTTCTTCAAAATGCTTTCCTCTCGCCAGTCGGATTGAAACAAAGAACTGCGAACTTGATAAAAAGTGCGCAAGAACTGTCTTCTGCAGTGCGTTGCAAGAAAACAGGTGCTTTCGTAGATCCATTTATCGATAAAATCGTATCGGAATTATCGATACTACACATCGATTGTAATTATCGATTTCGTCTCTAGGCGGAAGCCCTTCTGTCGAGACCATCTGTAAAGAAAAGTTTAAAACCTTTTATTAGAACAATGTCTTTCTTTTTTTACATGAACAGGAAGTGGACGAATCCATGAATTTCGACGAGATGATTCTGGAAGCGTGCAAATCCATCGCCTCGGCGTCGTCGGAATTGGTGAAGGCGGCGTCCGCTGCGCAGAGAGAATTGGTTTCCTTGGGAAAAGTAAGGATGCTTAGAGCAATTTTTTTTTGCATTCGTATCGTCGTTTCTCGCATATTAATTTCGTTTTTTTCCTTCAAATTAGGTGAGTGGGACACCGTTGTACACTTCGGACGACGGACAGTGGTCGGACGGTTTGATTTCTGCGGTAAGTAAAACCTACGGCGTTACGTGCCATCTTTTACGCGATTCATTCTGTGGACGTTGGTGGATCTGGAATTTATCCGGTTTGGCTAAAGTTTTTTTTTTTAATATCTTTATACAGGCTCGATTGGTGGCAGCGGCCACGCACAATCTCTGCGAAGCTGCCAATTCTCTGGTGCAAGGCCACGCGACTGAAGAGAAACTGATTTCTTCGGCCAAACAGGTCGCAAGTTCCACCGCCCAACTGCTAGTCGCGTGCAAAGTGAAAGCGGATCCAAATTCGCCGAGCATGAAGAGATTACAGGTGAGTTATTAAAAGGGGAAATGACGACACCCCTAGTGGAGGGGGGGATGTTAACGTTGCAACCTAATTGCTCCTCTTCGCAAAAGTTCAGACAAAATAAACTTATGCCATATGAATGGGTTGTTTTTCTATCGATTCGTTGATTTATTAATGTTCGAATCGAAATAATAGGAGCATATCGACCGAGGGTTGAGCAAGAAGATTCTGGTGCCAGACTGCCGATAAGCCAACTTCCTTCAAATAAGGGGGCAAAAACAGTGCTGCGAAATTTTTTTTATCATAAAATCTGGTCAAAGCCAGAGGGGCGTAATTGATGAAGAATAAAAAATTAAAGTTTCGAGATAAACGCAATTTAAAAATCACTTCA
>JAQFYH010000470.1:0-12575 GCA_034694405.1 Scolopendrellopsis subnuda
CCCCCCCCCCCCCCCCCCCCCCGTTTAAATTTTACAAATCGATCCCTGCCTACAGGTTACCGTACCTTGCAAACTGGAACTTTTATTTATTTTAATAGTGAAATTTTCAATGAAAACTATCACGTTAAAAAAAAGTACCGGAGTTGCGATTTCAAGATTGCAATATTTAAAATTTAATAATTTTTTTGTTGTTTTTTGTTTTTAGGTTTTTTCAGTAACCTGGAAGATTTGGCGAGACTTGGTATTGATGATTGGAAAATGGATGATTATATAACTCAATAGGAACACACCAGAACCAGCAAAAGTTATAAAAACTGGTAGTAAAACAACATGTGTTTGCATGAATGTTTTCAAAATATTTTTTTTTCTTCATAAAGTTGAATGAACATTGGATAAAAATGAAAAGTTCTAAATGTTTAATATCATTATGATTTTTTAAGAGAAAAGTTAAGTTTTGAAACCACTTTGGAAAAATAAAATGCACCTAGTGTAATAAATTACCCACTTTTGTTTGCATCTCTATTTTTAATTTTAACCGTTCAAATTTAATGTTAAAGACGTAAAGTATGGTACAGGTACCAAAAGTAATATTTCTTTTTCTTTTCATGAGTAATGATGATTGTAGAATATTGTTGAAAGTTCTACATTGTGTGTTGTACGACACTTGAACAGCATTTTTTTTATCGTTTTATTTGAAGGTTATTATTATTATACTCCATATTCCGCGTCACAAAAATAAATATATCCTCATGGCTTATCTATATTTAGAAATCGCCGCATATATTAATATGATACACTGTAAAGTAAATATGACGCCTCTAAACTATCCTGTTTTGCATGCTTAAAATAATCAGATACCGGTATATTTATTTTTAATATTACGGGGTAGTATTTAGTAAACACCTTTATTTAGTCTTAAATTGGGTGCATGGACCGGACTTACACAAAAACATGCAAGAATTCTACCATCTTCATTTATTATCAGCAAAAATATGATATTTCGTAGAGATGTTTAATAATAATTCATTTAATCAGCAATTTTGCCAAAAATTGATAACTTATCATGTAGTGACTAAATAGCATGCATTCAATGTAACAGCATTATTATTCTGATACAAAATCTGAATTCTGTAAGCTGATAGGGTCCAAGGTTTAAAATCATAAAATCCTAGAATTACTGACCCAGTAGCAAAGGTACAGGAGAATATATGCCATACGATCCAACATGAAATATAACATTTAAAAAAGCATATCCGGTTTGAGTATAAATATTACTTTTATTTACCGTCTAGGCAACAGGAAAAATATCAGGATGGACATCTAGATATATCGAAACTCTGGTGAAGTGTCAACTAGTTCTGATACCAGATGGTTTGGGAAAAGATGGCCACAATTTTTTTTGTACACCAGTGACGTAGAAAGAAGAGAAACTTTTTTTTGACGAATTCAACTTACCCTGAAAATTTTACTAAGTTCTAATATTGACGTCGAATGAACGCGTTAAAATGCTTTGCGTAAAAATTGAACGCTACATGACTGAACCAATTGATTTTTACGGCGTGTCAGTTTGTATAAGATTGCGCGAAAAAAATGACTTGGTTCGATCGAGTTGCGTAACGTTTTTTTTACCCAGTGCGTCGCTGTGTGTTCTCGTAAAATTTTCTAAAAATGAGAACCACGATCTTATACTGACGGACGTGACGTCATTTTTACGTCAAAGACGACCAACCATTTGTGTTGAGCTAGGCAGAACTCTAGAATCGCTTTAACGTAGCCTACTTCAGATTCGACGCGATGAACAAAATCCTCGTCGCCGGGATCCGAACTCATATCGGCACAGATCATCACGCATAGGTCGAAAATTAAGAAATCAGTTTTTTTATTTAAATTATTTTAACACCTCTTTTCCATTTCACTCGCTACATAATAATTATAAAATACCCGAATATTTTTTTTCTCGTTCGTACGTAAATGACACAATTAAAGTAGCAAATTATGGAACAGAACAAAATTAATGAATTCAAGATAGAGCTGCGCTATTCGAATTGGCTGACACTTGATTTATACTCCATGATTTATTTTGTAACATCAGATACAAACTAGAGTATCTATTCTTTGTTAGAAAGATCACCAAAAAAGAATGGTTAAAATGAAATCGAATCTTTCTTATCTAATTTACAAATTTGGACGGATTAAATAAAAGAATTCAAAAACGTGTGGGCCACGTGTTGCGTCGAATAACGAGCTCCGTAATACCAAGAGCTTGTAACCCAAGAGGGCTACCGTATAGGCTCTTGGTAATATCAAGATAAAACCAGGACATCTGTTCCTGATTAACACAATTTAAACTATTGTTAACCACATTAAACTATAATCTCTAAAGTATTTTATCTTTATCTGAATGTTACTTTAACAATAAAAAAGTTAAAAACAATATTGGGCATGAATTAGGGGACTTTGCTTGGTGGAGCAAAGACAAACTAATACGGTAATAAACAAATTACGCATTGAATTTTATCAACTCTCTTGTTCCATACATGAAAACTTGAATTAACGTAAAATTTCGTCATTCGCTTGGCCCAGAAATAATCGGACTACAATTTATTTATTCCAGTAGAGAAAGACAAAACTGGGCTCGATTCACGATACTAACTTATAGATAAAGCACTCAGCGCTCATTTCGGATTTCTGGTTAATCTGAGTGTAACGTTATTTGTGTTACCAGATGCTTCTGATGTCTGGATAGAATTTCATAATGAAAGTTGATGCGTGTTAGTTTTCTTAAAAACAATTTTATTTTACCGTACTAATTTATACCGCTTAACAGAGAGGCAAGCGCACGGTATTCTTATTTCCAATTATTCGATTTGGTTTTCAAGGATACAAAAAAGTAAATTTGTTTAAAACATTATTTTGTATTAATGAATTTATACTGCTTTACAGTGAAGAAAAAAAAAAACAATTAAATTAAACGATAAATAATTGTATATGCCTATACCTCGTATATACACATTGTTATCAGTCACTAAGTTAAATATTTGTCCCTGGGCTTACTGTACTGTTTAATTTCATATTTTTTGTTCTGGCAGTACTGTATTTACGTAATAATGTCATAATTTTCGGAAAATACGTAACAAAAATATTTAATTATTTTGTACAAAATTTATTCACAAACCTCCGTCGATCTCACGTTTTCTTCAAATCTTCCTTAATTTTCCAAAGCATCAACTCCATGCACGACACGGCATCTTCTTTACTGTCGTGACCGTCGACTGTAACAAACAAGCAATCGGTTAGGATGCGCTCTCACGTCGGCCTTTCGTTCGCTAGTTACGATAACATTCTTAAGTCCAAAGTGAGCAAATAAAAAGAAAATTAATTTGGCAATTAACTCTAGAGCGCAATTTTTACTCAGATTCCAAAATCTGCCATTAAACTACAGCACTATGTGCAAAGCAATCGAATCAACCGCTCCTGGTCTTATAAGAAAAAATCAAGGCACCTCCTTCCGCTCTAAACTTGTGATGAAATAACTAAACTTACGCCCGTTCTGTATGATCTTGTTCAGATGTTCGGACATGAGATTTCGTAAAGCCCGCTTCATCGGAGGACCCAGGCGGTGAGGAAAGACCACAGAAGTGTCTACGACCGTCTTGTGGAAGAGCTGAAACAATTCATTTATTATAGCACCATAAATTTAAAAATTATGTTCAACAGTTACACGCGAATCACTGGTGAAACCGTAGCAAAATCGCCGGGAAATTATGTACGAAATTCCCTCTTCATGAAACCGGGACATAATATAAGTCCGTTTGGACGACGAACGTCACAATATATGTAGCCACTACAAATTGCGTTTTCTCTCTTCACGGAGCATGCAACGGAATTCCGCAATTGCAAGAAGTTTACGAAAAAGGGTGAGTTTTCACCGAGTCCGGTCGTGTGGTCTGGGTGTTGCGGTGACCAATCACATAATGCTAACGTCGGAATTCCGACCAATCAGAGCGGTATACGCAACCAAATGCAACGCAACCGGACTCGGGGGAAAACCCAACTTTAAATACGCAAACTACGCAACTAGTTACCTTGAGTGCTTTGAAATCAGATTCTAAACTGTGTCCTATCAGTATCGTCTTGTCGCTGAATTTACTGAGAAGCACCGCCTGCACATCACGCAACGTTGTTTTAACTCCTCGCATGTGCTCTTCCGTAATTCCGCTGAACCTAAACAGGGGATGCAACAGTTAATATTAGTAAATGGGTAAATGGATAAATGATGACAGAATGAAAACTCCATTTTGCGGCAAGCTTGGAACGAGCATGTATACCTCGTGTTGTAATCCACGATCGGATTGTCGGGTAGCACAAGAGTCTCGTACGCCGGTTTCAGATCAGGACCAATGACGGTTAGCCTCGTGAGTTCGTTCCCCATCGTGGTGTAGCACTGAAATCAAAGCATATTTACGTTCAATGCATATTTCGGCAACCAATTCTGACCAGGGTGCAAGGAACTATCACGTGGGAACATGGGAGCACGGCACTTACCATTTCGCAATCGAGGGCGTATACGGCGTGATTTGCTTTGCTGTCAGACTTTTTTTCCAAGGTACTGACGTAGCCTCGTTGATGCTTCTCCGTGTTTGGAGTATCACAGACATGAACTTTGGCGAGGCAACAGCCTTCCGAATTTAAGTCGTCCTGACAGCAGGTATATCTGTTGTCGATTACGCCGGCAACTGCGAAGTAGAAAAAAAAAATCACCCGTTAATTCCTGGCAAAAGTAATCTAGCTAGTTACTGTGATTCAGAATGCGGAATTAGAAACGATGCGCAGTGGCTCAGAGAATAGCGTACAGGCACCCGGTCTCCATGCTCGAAACTGCACCAAGGTTCGAGTCCCGGCAAGGGGGGCGGGTGGGGAGAAGAAAACACATTTTTCTCTTCAACTTAATCTCCTGGTCGGGGCAGTAAGAGGTCTCTGGATGGTCCCAGCTCAATATTTGTCAGAAAATGTTGATCCTCTTCTATCATAGGTCGATTCGTCACAAATGAACTCGTTATCCCAAACGGTTGGCGAGTTCTGTCGCTCCTTGCCGCGATGTCCAAAATGATAACGCGGGTTTGAAAATGAGACAACAAAAACTTACCTCTCTTTTTAAACGCTCTGCCCCAGTGGTAACAGCATTCTTCTTTAGATTGATAAGTTCCATCTTCCTCCACTCGATACCTTCCACCACATCGGATGCAGATCCTTTCTAACGCTGAAATTAACAAGTTTATTCGTAACGTCGTTTTATTTCCGTGTTTAATACGGTACATCGTAAAATTCGTCTACTGCTTTTAATGGATTTTAAACTTACGGTTTAAGCACTTTACGGGACTTTTTCTAGCGTTGTTTATGACGGCCTGTCCCGGGACGAAGGGGTGCGGAAGCGGGAAGCCATTCTGCTCCAGCTGCTCCTCCTTCATTATGTACTGTTCTAGCAATCGGTAGAGATCTTCGACTGAAAGAGTAATTTGCATTTTAGACTTTCAACTCTAGATTACCGAAAAAAAAATTGAATAGACGAATGTCTTACCCGAATTTAACGTTTCGGCGTGCTTAAACCTTCCTTTCTCGATACTGAAACTAGTGCTGGCTGCCAAATGTCCTCCCAAGACGGCTTCGTGACGAATAATGTGGTTTTTCGGTCGCGATGCAGCGCAAGTCAGAGCACCGCTGTAAATGCATTTAAAAATGAAAACATATAGAGCGAAATGTTTTTAATCGTACAGGACGGTGTGAATTTGACGATTGTCTACGTAAAATTTGGTTGCAGATTTCAAACAGATTAATTTTGCTGTGTTTTTGCGATATGACAGTTTTTCCTTATTTAGTAACAGGAACTGAACCAGCAGCAGAAACTATTGGTTATCCATTGGGCCAACGCTAATTTGAGTGACACAAGTAGTTTAGGGCGTTGTGGTCGAGTGGTTTATCGCACTTGCTTCTCGACCCGGTTTTCGTGGCGTAAAACAAGCCAACTCCTCTCCGGGGCAGTTATGTGCGCTGCCCCTTATGAGTTAATTTTCCCACCGCCCTCCCAACAGTTGCATTGTATCTAGGACGCCGGCTTTAGGCGAAATGGGGGTGGAATAAAAAAAAAAGTGTCAAAATTTCCTTATAACTTGGAACGATCTAATTTTTCATCTATTTTTTTTTTGTAAACCTTTCAACGTTGGTGAATCTTTTTTAAACCCACTTACCCCCCATACGCTTCCACTTCGGTAGCTTCGTGACGGAGACGTTTGATGGTGTTGACGGTTACGTTGATGTAAACTGCTTTCGTGGAACTTCGGGTGCACGCGTTCTTCTCTTCTTCTACGGCCTAAAACGAAATCCAGCAGATTAGCAAATGCAGCAGATTGATAAACAAGGAACAAAAGGAATAAAACTGACCCTGTCATAAGCGTCTTGTTCATTATCGTAAATCTTGAGACATTCGTCAATGAAGACATTGAGGTATCTCTGCCGGACGGACAGCGGCACTTTGTTACCAGCTACCAGTTGAATCATCGGCCTCTTCAAAACCTAAAGCGGTAAAAGTTGATTCAAACTGAGTTTTGGATCATTTTGGACGACGGGTTGGATTCCAACAAAGAATAGTGAAAATATGTTTCAGCTGAGAACATTGAGTCAGCTACTGGGAATTGCGAATGTGAATTAGGAGTTCATTTAAATTTATTGCACAACTATAGCGCCTGTCTTCAACTGTGGATTTTTTTTCTGGCGTTAAACGGTAGCGCTTAATCTCAAACAGTAGACGGCGGGCAATTAAAAATGTTCCTAACTCGCACTCGCAATTGGTTTTTAAGAAATAACGACTGTTATTGGTTTAAAGCAATGCGTCACTCACTTCCAGGCGGCTTGCTTTGCGCTTTTAACCCCAGAAATACAAAAGGGCCCGATTAAGCGTCACGGCTATAGTTGTAGATACCCGACCGTGGGCCGACAGGGTCTTAAGATTTATGTCTGTAGTTTCATGACCTCATATTGTTTTTTTTTTTTTACCTGAGCGCTTGGAACCCTCGCTATTCGTTGTTCTCCTTTCGGAAGCGTCTGAATTGTAGTTGCTGGCGTCGCTGCAGTTGCTACAGTCCGCCTGGCGAGGTCGCTCTTCATTTTCGTGGTTGCAGAAAGCAATGCAGATACGTTTGGCACGTAAGCTACTCTCTTCTTTCCGTCGATGGTGGAGGCGGAGGTGCTCGTTTCCGGCTGTGAAAAAAACAATAAAGAAAATGTTTAATTCTTGAGAACAATGAAATTTAATAACGGCAAGTGGGGACTTGATGGAGTTCGGAGACTCGACAGAATTTGTTACATCTTGGACTCTCTTGGAGGTTGAGCGGCTCTCCAGTTGACATGTTACAACTGCAGTGAATTCCACTTCCACAAGTGGTTAGAGTGCCGCAAGAAAGACAATTTCTCTTTTTGGAAAAATCGGAGAAAAAAAGTCGTGTTGAACGACGGAGAAGAAAATGAAATGCATAATATCCAGGCCATCGCAAAAGATTTCTAGGAACTTCCCTGTCGCTGACCAGTTGGGTTTTGTTGATTAGAAATCGGGATCATTGTGGAGGCGCTGCTTCATATCTTAATGGAAAAAGCGGGTGTGAAAGGCCCGTATTCTCCTCTCGCAAAGGAAATGCTTGGGGCTTCATTCGCCGTGTTAGAGAACGGGCGAAGGAAGCCCCAAGCATTTCCTTCGCGAAATGAGAATACGGACCAAAATGGTTTGATGGATGCGATGAATACGAAACTAGCACAAAAGAAAATAGCCACACCACCTTTCTTTCCTGAGCTAGTTTCTGCAGTTGGGCAAATCTGTTGTACATTGCCTGTTGCGGACGAATAATGCAACGTGAAGGTTTTTCAGGGGGTTTAGGCTGAAAAACGAGAAAACCAAGATTTTATTTTACTTTATTATTACAGCTAAAACCACATTCAGTTTCGAAATAAAATATTTTTGAGAATTTACCCCCGGGTTCGCCCCTGAATGTGCAACTCTTTTTTTGCCAACCGCAACTTCTTCTTCAGGCTGGGATGCTGGCTCTCTCTGGGCTTCAGGCTGAAATAAAATCAAAATACAACAATTTAAGACATAATGGAAGATGAACTGGCGCATTCATTTTTCAGTAAAGTTAAATACAATGAAGGGTTTTAATGATAGTTAACTCTATTAGTATTACTGTACTCTGTAGTTTCGTGTTTCGTTTGTTTAATTTCGGTTAGTTAAGAGAGAGCAAAAGTAAAATTATCTGTGACTTAAGGATCATCTTTCTTGAAATGCACTTTATGGAAATAAAGTGCTGTAGTTCAAAACCATTTACCTCCGGGTTGAGATCTACTTTTACTCCGGCTTCATACTCGTTGAATATCCTCAAGCATTCATCTTCAACATCGTGTTCCCATTCCGTTTCATTTTCGGACATCGGTCCTCCCGACGTCACCGAGAAGGAATCGTTCGAATCTTCGTTGTTGAGAATGTCTCCAATGTTACTGAGAATAGTAGCCTGGTTCTTTTTCTTCGCTGCATCGTCGCTGCTAGAAGACTTTCTGGAATTGCGTCCGTCCGATTCTTTTCTGTGGCTGGAACTCGATCTGTGGTTGGAATGTTGTTTGTGAGAAGAAGAAGAAGATGAACGATGGGTGGATGATCTGTGATTCGATGAACCTTGATGTTTGTCACTGTTGGACGATCTGTGTTTCCCGTCCGAATCCTTTTTACTTGATCTGTGATGCTGCGAATCCCTCGAAGAATGAGAAGCACTTCTCGATTTGGAAGACGAACTCTTTTTACTATAATGTGACTCTGCGTGAATTCTTTTGGAATCAGTTTTTTCGGAACTTTCCTTAGTTTTCTCACGCGACTCTGTGGAAAGTTTCTTGGAATCATTTTCGGAAACATCTTTCACTTTTTCCTCTGAGGAAAGTTTCTTAGAATCATTTTCAGAAACAACTTTCACTTTTTCTTCGGGCGTCTCTGGGTTAATTATTTTCGCGACTGACGGAGTTTCGGAACTCTTTCTAGATTTCTCGTGTTTACCATTTAGGGTATCCGATTTCTTTTCGGGTGATTTGTGATTTTTCTTTGGCGATTTCTTCGTTTTCTCCCTGTCGATAGCCTCCTGGTCCGAACTCGCCCTTCTCGACACATTGTAATTTTTTATTATGTTTGAAACCTCCTCCAAATCCAGTTCAATCTCGTCCTCGGAATTTTCTTCACCCACTGCACTCTTATCTGCCGACAACGAAGGCTTTGCTTCGATGAAATTTTTCTCAGCAGGCGGTTCTTCTACCGGTAAATTCTTAACGTTCGATTCATTCACGTTTTCTGCAGCACCCAAATCACCATCAGCTTTCTCCGGCTGCGACGGTGATGGTGACTTGGTTATTTTAGTGGGGATGTAAACTAATGAATCGTCGTTAGATTCCCTCGAGGTCTTTCGTAGTTTTTGTGGAACATATTCTTCTCTCGTCTTTCTCTTTTTGCTTTTGGCAAAATCACTGTTGGGCTTGACACGTTTGTCCTTCACTTCTTTCTTTGCGGAAAAGTTTGCGAGGGGATCGTATTCAGACTTGTCCTTAGACGGAGGTGTTATCACGTATTTTGGCTTTGTAGGGGCTGGATTCTTGAGCTGAGAAATCGGCGTTGGTGTGTACACCGGAATATTGGTTAAAAACTGGAAACAGTGCTTCGTCACTGCTGATTTTGTTGGCACTGCTTTGGGAGAGTCAGTCTTTGACGAAATGGTAACTTCTGTGGAACCTGAGGCAACCAAGTGAGGCGTGGGTACATTACTGGGCTCTGCTGAAAATTAAAAGAAAACATCTGATAAGCCTTTCAAATTTCAATTTCGCAAAACAAGTGGTACGGTATCTAATAAAAACGGTCTCTGCCGAATTATTTCGTACATTCAGCAGCCTAGCCTATGCCTAGTATCAAACAAGCAGACATCTAACCAACATGCGTTGGCACGCTTCCGGCTTCCTCATCCTGCCATTGCAGCTTGGTCCAGGTCCAGTTCACATTTTGGGGCTAATCCAGGTGCAAAGATTGAATAGGGCCTAGGCCTATGACCTGTCAACCAGTCATCTGACAGTACCGTAAACTATGGACCTGGCTTCTTGGTCTTCCAAACCACGGTTGAGTCTAAAGCAAAATTCTCCAGGACACACATGGCTGTTGTGTTAAAGAAACATGATCTGCCAGATAATTTTGTTGATTACAGTACCAACTAGGCCTAGGCTAGTCAACAATGTATTCTGGAGAACAAGGAAGGGGGTTAGACTCCTGGACGCTCAATCCTGCACGCACCAAAGCTTTATTTACTTTTAGAGAAATTAGCTTCCGGTTTTATTCAGTTGTATGGTGGGGGGATGGGAATTTTTATAAGGAAATATAAATAAAACTAGGCCCTATACCATCGTGTTTTATTTGTGATCAGCACTTTGTTACCGTACCTTTAACGTGTCGGAATTGACAGTGTGGTCTCTCGCACCAACCGGAATTAAAATAAGGGCAATTTATGCTCCGAAAATATCCCGCCGAAGGAAGCATCTTCGTTTGCTATCTTTCCGAATTATTCGTTGAAACGTGCATTACTCATTTTCGTGAAATCCAAGAATCGTGTTTATGCAATCGCTTTTGACTCACGCAAGCGCAATTATATTTATGCAGCAGATTAGTGCACTTTTTTTACGTAATTTCAAAAAATTGTCTCTTCTAAATGTATGGCAAGTTTGAACTGAGATAAGCTCGAAAATAATAAAAGCGGCTGCATAAATATCACCACTCCGATAAAGAAGGTCACTGTCGATTGACTGTGACATCACAATAATGCACCATTTCCTCCAATCATCTTTTGGCATAAAATTTAGAGCCCTTGGTAGAGCCTCTCTTGTGATGAGTGATAGTAGTGGCCTAGTGGGGCTGTCGCGAAATCCTCGTGGTGGTTGTAGAAATGAACGGAGGTTAATGTAAATGATATTGTACTTTATTTTAAAGAGGTAAGAAATGGAAATATTTAGTTAATTATTTAGTTAATCATGTATTTTAATAATTAAGTTAACTAATAAACGTAAAATCGACGGGTTTTTATTAAATATATGTTCTTAAATTCGTTTAAACGACACGTAGCGGTGTCAATTAAAAAGCCTTTTGTCCTTAATTTTGAAAATGTGAAAGTGACATTTTTAAAATGTTATTTACGAAGCGAAAAATAATAATTTAAATAATTAATAAACGACATAAGGGCGTGAGTATAATTGCTTTTTATCGGAAATAATGAAACCGAAACTTCATTGTTCGCTACAACCTGACGCTTCCTGTGTTGATAAAAACTGAAAAACAAGAAAATCGCGCCCTTTCCTGTCTAGGCCTTCTGCGCGACTTACCACCTTAGACAATTGTCGAAGCTATCACTTATAACTTAACCTTTTACCCTTCGGCGACGAGGGACGGAGGGAGAGTTGCTCCTAGTGTGTTGTGCTAAAATAGCCTAGCCTATGATAAGGGCGTGATGCAAGCTAGACCCTAGGCCCTATAATCCCTGTATGCTCAGAAATGATGTGTCTTCTTAGTTCATCTTCTCACACCCTAAAGAATACAGTTCTAGGCCTTTGAGATGTGTCACCAGTGCTACATTATGGCAACCTGATTTTAAAGATGTCATGTTGCTTTACAACACACCAAGGAATGGAAACGAGCATGGTTCAATTTCCTGGTATTGAGTTAGGGGGTTCAACCCCCCAGTAGGCCAGTACGGTACCACGTCCTCCATCAGTTCTGGAAATTTTGTCACCTTTTTGAACGGGAACAAGAATCCAGGAAACAAGTCCATGTGTGGTTGGGTGCTCATATGACTAGGGTGACCATTCGTCCCCGATTTCAGCCTGTCGTCCCCGGTCCAAAAATGTCCCCGATTTCTGAGTCCTCTAATGAGTTAAAAAATACATATAAATCTAACATAGGCCTATATAGCTACCGGTTAAATAAAGGGCTGTTATTCTGATACAGAGGTGAGAAAAAAGAAAAAGGGAGAGAAAACAAAAAAGAGTGGGGAAAATTTTTCCAGCCTGAGTGCATAAAAATGCACAAATTTTGACTTCAATTTCAAAAAAAATTTCTCCGCCAAAAAACAAATGTTTTCATCCGCAGTGCACTTGAAAATATCTATTATGAACTATAAATTTTTCAACAAATTTTCTTGCCAAAAACTACAGAGTGGGTCAGAAAAAAGAGTCAACTCGAAATTTTTCTAAGTCCCTTTACTGAATAAACTTAGTTTTACCATGAATTCTGGTTTCAAAAAACATGCTCGAAATTATATTGGGAATGTCAGATTCTGTCCAAAACTTTGGGGAACTACTGTAATTCGGCATCAAGTTCGAAGATGTTCAAACTGTCTGCCCTCAACTGCAATGCATTCCCCGCATCTTCTTTCAACGCTTCTGCAAATTCTTCTGCAAAGTTGAGGTGAAAATTCTTCGAAAGCATGCTCGACTGCAACGCGCAGTAAGTCGACATCTTCGTG
>JAQFYH010000471.1:0-12568 GCA_034694405.1 Scolopendrellopsis subnuda
TCGGTGGACAACAGGTTTTCTCTCTAGGAAAACTGCGAGTATAAAAAGCTACGAACTTTTGAAAAACCCTCCGTATTTCACCTAAAGCCGGTGCTCTATAAAGGTCATACACCTCTGACAAAAGCGGTGGGAATTAATTAAACCAGAAGAGGCAGCGCACTTTTCCGGACAGCCCACCTAACTGTCCCGGAGTGCAGTCGGCCGGGTTTTACGCCGCGGAAACCGGGTCGAGAGACTAAACCACTCGACCACCGACTCCACTTAGTTTAGTATGTGTAAAATAAACTTACATTCTGCAACGCGACGCGTATTGGTTTGCATTATATCCAATGAAGTGTACCGTATTTTGAGGCGTTTATGATTTATCTACGTAAGTGTAGGTGGTCAGTCTGCTGTAGTAAGTTACAATATTGTTCAGCAGTAAGTTACTACAGACTGCAAAAATAATGATTACTTCATACGTACTTAATTTGTAGCTGTGACAGAGATTGCCGACCGTGTACTGCTTCGTCCAAGTCCCAACTACCGTGCATTCCTTTTCTCGTTCCACTTTGCACTGAAAGAATTACGTTAGAGGAGAGACACAATCGTAGATTTACAAGTTTCTTACTTTCTTTAGCATAGGTAGGCTACAAGTGGGTACAAACTGCTCCGTATATTTTGCAGTGAATCAAGCTTTAGAGCTGGGAGAAATCATAATACTCGTATTACTCATTATATGACATGATTATTAGCGAGTACGATAACTTAAACTTCTTCAGGTACAGTGTAAAGTACCCTTTAACTTTACGTAAACGCATAAATCTATCGATCAAGTATCGAAGTATCGTAACGTTGTTACGGTACTGAGTATTACTTACAAAAAATTGTATTTAATTAGAGAGTTTTAGCGGCTGCGACGTAACGTAAACGTAACGTAATGACGCGTTCTGAGCTTGCGCACATTGAATTTTCAATGCAAAAACCAATGTGCGTATGCTCAGAACGCGTCATTACGTTGCGTTACGTCGAAGCTGCTAAAACTCTCTACTCTCTAATACCATACACTGGGTATAATTATACGGAGATCGGAGAATTACGCCGGGTAATCAGAAGCACAGGGAAGGGTTAGTAAATCTGGACTTCCTCAAGAGACCATCCACAAATAACGATCCGCTTAACTCGCCACGGTAATAGAGACTTTTAGCAATTCCCGTTATCGCTAACGTTAACGTTAGCGAAAACGGGAATTTCTAAAAGTCTTCAATATTGTACTCACTTTATCAAGTTGCTTTAACACGTCGAACCCAATTCTTTCGAAAAAGCCTTCGTAGGTCAGGTTTTCCATGAGTAGGCTGCTCTTTTCCACCACGTCTTCGTTCTTCGCTTTCTTCTCGTACGGAATCCCCACTTCCTTCAGAAGTCGATCCACGAGCACCTCGTTGAGTCCCGTTTTCGGACAAAAAGTCACGACGGGGAAGATGATCGAGTCATTTCGCTGGAATCGAAGAGAGATGCTGGTCGGGAAGGTCCGGTAATGGAGAAATCGGTCCGTCATTTGGGTCACGAAGACGAACGTGCAGGCCAGCAAGATGACGGTCCAGAAAGCGCGCTTGCATTTCGACAGAGTCCGATCGAAGACGTTGTTGACGGCCGGGATGCTGTTAAACTCGATCTTGTCGTCTTTGAGGGTGTTGAAATGATAGTGAAAATTCAGGGGTTTCATCGTTAAGACCAGAAAACTAACTCTCGTCAACGTGCGAAAAAGTTTCGAACTGTTTTCTGCGAAAGAGCTACCGCAACAATAAATTAAGCACGACCCACCGATTTATCACGACACCCCCGAGAAAGTTTCGAGCAATTCTTTAAGTAGCTAAGAGCATTGCACTGCAAGCGAGAAAAATATTGTTCTTGGGGCAAACGTTTGTGCGTGTAAATTGTCATTGTGTCCAAAAACAGTCGAAAACAATACGTAATTCCCCCTCCTTTATGGGACAACAACAACAATATTGTTTATTCGCCATAAAATGTCTTCGAGTATTTGCGGACAGAAAAATCGATCTTTATTCAGAAGTTTCGAGTGATATGAAGAGAGTGCGTGCGTGCCCGTGCGCATTGTAGTGGTTTTTAATATTTTTATTTCAACGTCACACTCTGTCACTCACGATCGTCACATCAATTAATAATATGAATGTTTGGGAAAGACTGTAAAATTAAGTATAGGCCTACACATTCTTTGCCCCAGCCTTCTTTGTTTGCAACCCTCTGTTTGCTCAAATTTTTCCCTCGTACGAGGACAACAGAAACAGAACTTTTACCAGCAGTTCATAGCTTTTACATACAAAGAAAGGACAGTAAGATCAAGCAAGTACAGCACCTGTAATGGTGACTCAAAATCAATTTGATATTTTACAGTACACGAATATACACCGTATAAGGCCCGTATTCTCATCTGGCGAAGGAAATGCTTGTGGCTTCCTTCGCCCATTCTCTAATACGGCGAAGGAAGCCCTAAGCATTTCCTTCGCGAGATGAGAATACGGGGCCTAAGTGTTGAGTACCGTCTGTTGGAAAAGTCACTTTAGAATATTCATAGAAAATTATACATTTCGTAAGTTTATAATAACGAAGACGAAAAAAAAAATCATTATTGAAGAATAATACTGTGAGATAATTATTTTTTTTAAATCATGCATCTCTCTCAAGCAGTCTCACACATAAAGTTGCTTTCTACGGTCTAATGAACCTGTCGCGAAGATATCTTCCTTTGTATAGACGGTAGGATTTGATCCCGTGATCTACGGTATTATGAGCCGAGCACTCTGAACTCTGCACCACCGCCTACACAAGCGTGAATAACTAGTTTTTGTGTGTGTGTGACTTCCCGGATTTGTTTTAACGGCCTGATTGAACAGTCTTTAATTCTCTTAATTTCAATTTGGAGCAACACTGTGCATCTTGTTCCTAAATAACTGCATATGGACTATTGGACTTGTATTGAAAAGTAAATTTTGAAACACGCAGAATTCGAGTTTGATCGTTAGAACCGCTGTTAGAACTGATTTACAGTGTTCAGAAAAAAATATTCGAAAAATGTACCTTAATAAAACCGTTTATTATATTACAAACCAATAATAAAATTACGTTACAGGTTAAAATAGCATTGTGAACTCTGACAATACACGTATTTATTGGCGGTGAGATTCGGTGCTTCTTTCATCTTCGAAAACCACGTCCCCGAAAACGAAAACTTCCTTGGGATGTGTCGTAGTTTGAACTGCCGAAGTCGTAGATTCGATTTTCTTATTCGAATCTTCGGTCACAATATCGTACTTCAAATATTCGTGTAACTTCGTCGTAGATATTTCCTCCGGGATGGTCGTCGTTGAACCGGAACCAGTTTCGTGTAACGTAGATAGTTCCTCCGTTTTAGTGCTGGTCGATGGTTCTAAAGTTGTGACGGATCCCGACGTGCTGCTCGTTTCCGACGAAAAAACGGTGGTTTCTGGCGAAATCTCGTCGCCATTGCGATTTGTTGTAGTTGAATGGAGAACGAAGGTCGTGGTTGTTTCGTCAGAAACGGCGTTCGTGGCTATTTTTTCAGTAGTAAAAGTGTCATTTTCAGGTTCCATAACATCATTCGAAACGGTGTTTTCCAATAGAGCTGGTGGCGCCACTGTCTGTTCCAAAGTTTCGTTCGCCGCAGCTTCAAGAGATTCGGTAGAAAACGACACCTCGAACGTGGAATTGTTCTCGGTAGCAGCTTCAGTCTGGTCCAAAGTTTCGTTCACGGCGGTTTCGATATTCGAAACAGATTTGGTTGTAAACGACATCTCGAACGTAGAATTATTGTTCTCGGTAGTGATTTCAGTATCTTCGTCGATTACTTTTCGATTAAAATCGGAATTAGGAACCGTGCTTTCGAATAAAGGCTGCGACTTATCTCCGGAAACCGTGGTTTCGTGTGGGGTGGTCGTTGAAGTGGGATGATGGTGGGTGGTCGTTGAAGTGGGATGATGGTGGGTGGTGGTTGGGGTGGGATGATGGTGGGTGGTGGTTAAATGTTCAGCGGCGTCCAGGCAACAGATCTGAGGAACTTTGAATGTTCGATAGCAGCCTCGTCCCGAGCTGCATTTTTCCGCCACAAATTCGTTCTGGAGAATGCCCTCGCAGATGTTGTTCGGGCACGGCGGAGGATCTGAAAATTAATTAATTCCTTTTAATGATTTTTTTTACTGTCTTGTTACGAATAGTTGCATGCAGTGCCTGCAAGTCTGCAACTATTCGTAACGTACCGGTACGGTAACTTATTCATTTGGTGACGAGCCATTATCTGACGACACATTCATGTGCCGTATCCATGAAAACTACACGTATGACGAGTAGTACTGTAAAAATTTCCACAATTTACCGAAATAAAGAGAATCTTTATACGGTACATGGTGTCTGACTAGGGATTTCTTTTTGCGTCTTATGAAATTCTACTCCGAAAACCAGGAATGCTTTATTTAGTCCGGTAAGAAAGAAGGTACCAAACGACACGTTCAATTTAGTCACGTCTCTCAACGACACGAGTAGGCTATATGACGAACCTTTCTTGAAGTTGTAAGACCTCAACAGGAAAAGGAAATGAATAACCTCAAGGATATTATGAACTCCAGGGTTATGAAACTTATACGCGTGTAGAGATAATGCAGACATTGTCGCCCATTTGCAATTGTAAGTTATTTTGCATTTAATAATTCAAAATAAATATTTTAAATTTTGTGATTGACTAAGCCGCCCCTGTGACGCGCTTGAATTCACTGCAAGGTGTGCTTTATACCCTACGAGTTCATAATAATATCCCTTATCACCTAGGTACATACCTCTACAGCAGTATTTTGTCACGTCCTTCTTACAGCAAACCGGCGCCTGATATTCGGGACAGATTGCGCAACGAAAGAATAAGAGGGCTTCCCTGTCCAATCTTTCGAAATCGGTCACTTGTCTGGACTTCGGCTGATCGGAATGGTCTTCGTCGCTCCTGGCGTCTCGGACGGAGCAACCGAGAATGATAAAGACGGGAACCGAAATTGTGATGAACCAAGAATTCATTTTTCCTGGATAATAAAAGCAAGAATTAGAGAAAGTAAAGCAAGAAAGTTAGTTACGGTATTATACACGCGCCAGTGGCGTAGGTAAAGGGAGGGACGAGCCGTCAACTTGAACAATTTAAGGGGGGGGGGGGCGTTTTTTTTTAACACAGTACAAATTACAGTAACCCAAAAAACTAGTAAGGACGTAAAAAGGAAGAGAAATGGAAAAATAATTAAAAATCTTAGGTCATATTACGAGTAGGCCTAATTATCATACGAGTAAAGACTGTTTTTCAAACGTTCTGTTATTAAACGAGCGCATGTGTAGAAATCATGGCGTATTTACATTCTACATTATTTTTATTGAAAATAAAAAAAATCTCAATATCCAAAATACAATTTAAAATACAATATTCAAGATTCAAAAAACATTATATAAAACGACGATTTAAAGTTTTAAAAGTATAAATTTGAATGGTTTTCACAATTTTTTAAAGTAATGAGTTTGTCGAGACAGTTGCTGAATTTCTTAGTAGGAAATTCACCGATAATCGGTTTGATATTTGTAAATTTTAAAAAAATTTGTTTTTAAAAAAGCAAATCACGAGAAACTCGGAAACATCCGATTATAGTAAAGGGATACAGCGCACCCATACTGTCCTAATATACGGGGTATAAGCAAACGTCCCTTGCTATCAACAATTTTTTTTTAAAAAATTATACAGTACGGTAGTCATTTAAAAGAAATCAACATAAAGCATTATTTTATGTGTATAACCGCGCAAAAAAATATTGTTTATAACTTCGTTTTTTACTAGAATAAGAAATATAACTTCTTACCTTGTGTCCTGAACAAATTAAATAGCAACAAATATGATACGGTCGAACCCACGAAACTTTTAAAACACTCGTTTTGAATGAAAAGCGACAATGAAAATAACTTATAGCGGTCAACTATTTTTTACTACGGTATGTTATTACCCAGGATTTTCTAATCGGACGTTGCTTGAGAGATATTGGATTGTCTGAAATCAGCATCATTGATCTGTTGTCTGGGTAGTGTCAATCGCGTATCTCGCACACTTTCGCAAGCGGTTTGTCAAATTACAGTAGAACAGCTGATCTCTCCTTCTCGAACGATTACAATCGACAAAATCTTCTACCACATTTTCGGTTAAAACAGGAAAAGTCTTGAACATGTCACCAAGAAAAAGGTAATTAAACATTTTTAAAATGCATTTCGTACGCTTTTTTAGAAACCCAGTAACTCATTTTAAAGGCAAAAACTCGACTGAACAACACTATTCATTCCACCCTAAAGTGCGATCCACAAAAGAGGACGTCGAGATCTCTGTTGTGACTTGTGATGTGATTTTGACTGTACTTTTTTTTTAAATCTTATTTTACGACTGTATCACCTAAAGCCTAAAGATGGCTATGCACAATAAGAATGTGTTGAGAGGGTGTGGAAATTTCCACACTACGTATTCTATAGGAACAGTCACCCACATAACTTAGTGGGGTTTGAATATCCGCTACCTCTGGGTACCCGCGCTACATAAAAAAAAAATTAAAAGAAACCTCTGACTCTTGAATAATAATTTTTGAACCGCACTTTTATGTGTTAACCAGTTTTTAAATTCGTATTTTTCAGTGGTAATGCACTTTTGCGACTTCTAGCAATCGCTCTAATAATAGCTGGTTGCCAAGGGAGACCCCAAGAAGTTAAAGACGAGGAAGAAAAGTTACAGGGAAAATTTTTCTTCAATCCGGACAGCAGTAAGTTGTTGAAATTTCTGATACATTCATTTTTTTCCAGAAAAAAGATCGACTCACTTAGGTTTCGTTCAATATTCTAATCCTTGCATAAGTTAATGTTTCTATCCCCCAGAATTCCATTAGGTTTAAATTAGCTGAACATATTTTAAAATTTTATCCAGAATCTGGATAGTGGTATTACACCCGTAGAAAAATACAAGTACACACGGCCACGGAGTCTTAATTTGATCACAAGATGGCTGACGCGAGACTGCTTCTTAATCTCTTTTAAACTTTGGTTATTTTACAGGTTTCTTGCCGATGTGCAGATCGACTACCTGCAGGCCATTCGCGGTACAAGTCGACGTTCCAAAATGTCCTTCAAAACTCGGTTGCTGGGCTGGTTTTAATTTGTTCCAACCAGCTTCGAGGGTTATCTGTTGTCTTCCAAATTTATCCAGGACCGAACCCCCGACTGAAACCGAGCCAGAAGTAATTGCTGCAGCTGAAGAAATTACAACTGCTGCATCAACTAAGTGCCCAACAACTACAGGCGAAACTACTAACAACGAATATTACTATGACAACTGATTCAGAATATTTTGGGCATTATATTTTAAAATAAAAAACGTATTCTCTGTTTGGATTTACTTTTGTTCGATAAGAAATTTTATTAAATAATATAAATTATAAATAAGCTTACATACTAAGCCGACACACACGACAGGAGCACAACGTCCAACTTTCCTCAAACATGTAACGTGTGCATGTAACGAGAAAAAGCACACGAACCTGCGCTCCTCGCATCCGCGAGAATAAGGAGTGAAACACGGTTTTTTAAATTAGAATTAATTTATGGGAATTTAAACGAAAAAGTCATTCGACAATCGCTCACGCACTCACATTGCGCACAAAAATTTGCGAGTCCTCTAGTGACCTTTTACGTAGTGGTAGTTACGATGCAAGGGAAAAAAGAATTATTACAGCGGTAGTTGTAGAAAGTGGGGTCTTCTTAAAGCTACTCATGCATCATAGAAAGGTTGGTGAAATTGTCGACGATTGGCTAGTTCTTATGGAACGTACGAATGATAATAAGGAGTGATCAATCCACCGCTATGATGTAATCCGTAACGATACTTCAGGTTCGGTCGAGAGATGCTGATTTCTTTAATCGGCACAATCGAAGGCGGCGCGGGGTGGGTTTTACAGCGGCGAAGACGAAAGATTCTCGTGAGTGAAAAAGTGAAAATTTCGATGATGGTGAGAAGAGAGGCGCCCAGATAGAGACCCAGGGCACCGCCGATGTCGCACAGGAGGGAGATGATGGTGTAAGACACCGCTTCCGTCACGACTTCGTATCTCAAATGCGAAAAGAACAGACGAAATTTAACCTGTAAATATCAGGAGAGGGCGTTACTGTCGCCCATGCTCGTGATCGTCATATGTTATTGCGTAGGGTTTTTGCACTATGGGCAAACACAAAGAAAATGATGTATAAATCAAGGTAGCAAGGAACTACGTGAACAAATTCCCGCCTGTACATTGAAATGCATCGCCGTCTAACGGTCAATGAATGAAAAACTAGACGATGGAATTGTAAATTCACGGTTTTGCCGCCAACAACGTAAACTAGACCAAGTGAAACCGGTTGTACTGGAGGGCACTGCACAATATTCGGAATCAACATTACGTGAATATAGGGCTGTTTACTTCCTAATTACACGTAAACAAGGAGAATGCCGCCGGAAAAAGTGGGTAAAAACCGGTTTGGCAAGTTAAACACGCATGTCCAGTTGACCAGTTTGTATTTCCGACGGCCAAAATTCCGCAATATTTACATATATTGGAATACGGAGCCCTATAGGATGAAAGTAAAGAGCCCTTAGGTCAAAATCATGCTACAGATGTAACTTCGATCGTCAACTCGTAGTTCGAAAGATGAGAAATATATATCTACATGTAAGTTTAAATTTAGTTAAGGTGTTTTAATACCTTCGTGGTCTTGGCTTCCTTGTCAATCTTGTACTTCTGACTGTCCACGTACCCGGCGTACAACTCTTCGACGCATCGGCGCTTGCAGTTACAATTGTTGGAAGTTTCGAGCATTTCGTCGGAACTAACCACGGCTTGGATGAAACTACGGACCGTCGAACACGTTGGTCCCGAGACTCCAGTCATAAAGGGCAACCTACGACGGAACACAGGTAAAAGGCCGGTAACGCTACGCTAAATCAAAAGGTACGTTATTGTTGATTATGCGTTTGTTGCTTTCGTAATTTTAAAATCTGATTTGGAAAAACAGAAAAAGATATAAAAAATGTGCTTATTTATCCCAACCGATTTATGTTGCTTCTCCAAAAAAGGTGTAGCAATTGTCTGGTAAGTTTGCGGTTGGTTGATGGCAAACTACAATCTCCCTCTGTCTTGTAGGTTTTCGTTCAGGATAGGGTGGAAGGAATCGAACAATAGAGGGGTTAAATAGTTGGCCATCAACAAACCACAAACTGATTCCCTTTTTCTTGAAACAGGAACATATTGAAGCACGATCCGAGTATGAGCGATAACGCAGTTTGTAACAATGATTTCGCCGTCGGCATAAAAATGTAAATTAAGAATTGCAGAGTACACACTGTTGTGAGTGTAGGAGAGTAACTTACGTGCAGTTAACTTTATCGTAGACTTGTTGGTAGAAGCACGTTTCCTGGCATTTCGAAGCGCTGTAATGATCGTCGCTGCTGCACGGATTCATCGGTGTGTCCAGAGTGTGGAACTGAATTTAAGCAAATAAAATAATATCCTAATTTTCAGTCACATTTATTAACAAGCAAATTTATTGGACGGAATATTTAGAAACTTGTAAAATCTTGGAAATGTAATTTTTTACCTTTTTTAACTGCATTTCGACTTCCATCAAGTTTCCAAACGAGACTGTCCATCCCCCGGTCCTAATTAAGGTCGACGACGCGTCGTATTCTTTCAAAATGGCCACCTAAAATAAGAAAAAATCCAGCGCGAGTGCACGTGACTTTGAAGTTCGTAAGAGCTCTTTTCGGGACATATTGCACCCCTGTAGACAGTGGCACAGAAAGAATAAGAACAGTGGCGGTCTATCGGCGGATAGGTTTCATACGTAAGAGTTGGAGAAATTTCTGAAGCGATTAAACGAAACGTCGAACTTACTTTCCAACCGTCATTTTTATGCCAAGTTACGCTGTCGCTGTTGAGGACGATGTAGACGCCGTAGAATGAGCCGGTGATGTTGACGGGATAATCTGAAATATAAACCGAGTTTTCCGTCAGATTATTTACTACGACGGGATGTAGCGCCACTGAGTTTTTTGCGATACGAAGAAAAACAAACGTAGAGTACGTTATTTACACGTAAATATTGTAACACTGTTCTCATTGTTCGTTACAAAACAGCAACGTTACGGGGGTACGTGCCATCTATCCTTCTTTCTTAATATCGCAACCCTTGATGTAGAAACCTTAAGGCCTGGTTCACAATACAGATAGTTTTAGAACGCGTCTCGTGAGCTTCATTTTCTCTCTAACTTCTAAAACTATCTGTATCGTGAACCAGGCCTAAGAATTTACCTCTATTCGTACTCACCGAAATAGACAGTGTAGCAAACACCAAGTTGCGTGTAGACTTTTTCCCAATTCGAAACGTTGCTACATTCCTTGTTTCTCTCTATTTTACACTGAAAGAATGAAATTAGAATGTAAATAATCAAAATAAGGAATTGGAGGGAAAAAACAGGAGAAAACGACGAGTTCATGGGCCCACTCTAATTAGAGTGAAATCTCTGCGAAACCATCAATTGTAATAGTTTACTACTCGTAAATCACCTGAAATTTTGTTTCAAAAAATTCCAGGGTAAAGAAAATAACACCAATACACCATCATCCATGCACATGAGAAATACTTGAGACGAAAAACTTAATTATTTTTGTGCCAGAAGTTTTTTAAACGATTTTGGATCTTTTTGAAGATTTCTCGCGGTTAGTCACTCGAAAATCTGATTTATCTGAACATAACGCTCTCCCTTCATCGCTATAAAGCGACTTACCGATTCCAAGAGCTTCGGGACGTGGTACGAATATCTCTCAAAAATTTCCTCTGCCGTTTCGTTCAGAGGTCCGTCGTTGTCGGAGGTTTTCGTCAACTGATCTTCGTCGTTTTCCGTCACTTCGTCCCTGAACTTGTAACCCAGCGCCGTCAGCATTCTCCTGATATTGTCCTTATGGCAGAGTGTTATTCTCGGATATCTCAGATCCCCTCCATTCAGGTTGTAACGCACGTCCACGTTGATGGGAAGAGACCTGGAAAGATTAATCATTTTTTGCCAGCAGGTAGAACCCAAAAGAAATTTTAAAAAAAACGAACTGGTTAGAAAGTTCTAGTAAAAAAAAAATCAGATTTCCAGCGCGAGAGCACGCAATTCTGAAATTCTAAGAGCTCTTCGTCAAAGAAATTTCCTGTCGGAAAGAAATATGAAAGGCAGAGCATAAAGGTAAAAGCGTTGCGTAGGAGAGTACCTGTAAAGCGAAATCCTGTTCGCAGATTGTACCGCGAAAATACTCGCGAAGACGATGAGAGAGATCGTCCATAATATTTTCTGAAATAAATTGGTCCTCGGGCTCAAGATGCATTTCACCGCCGGGATGCTGATGTCCTCTGACATTTTTTAAAGGACCAAACCAGGCGGTCGGAAGTCTACAACCTCCGACAAGAATGTGACGAAAACGAATATTCGTATTGCCCCATTAAATTCGCGGACGATCGTTTATCCCCCGTTTAAACATCGGTTGATTTGACGTGTGTGACGTAGTTCAACTCCTCAATGTAAATACGAGCAGTTAGTTACCGTTCTTTGTAAATAATGGTTAATTCGGTTGCAGACTAAGTACAGTAAGATTCCAAGAGATGATTACGAGTATTTCATATTTTCCCTACAGGTTGTCTTCGCGATAAACTTTTACCTAACTACCGATCACAGTCCTGCTCTAAAATGACGTATCACTTGTAATAGCACCGGAGAGAGGAGTGGTTTTGTCAGTTTTAAAAATGTTTCACTACCGGGTATTTTCACAAATGTCATTATTTTGCGATCAAAATCACGAACGCGTGATTTTGAGCAAAATAATGACTCAAGGGAAAGTAGTGAAACATAATTGACAAAATCACGATCTCTGGTGCTATTTAAACGATAAAATACCAAATAAAATTATTATTTTTTACCTTTTCCCCATAGGACTACTTCGTTTTTGCATGGGCCGCGTAACTAACTATTGCTGTGCGGCTGTGGTAGAATCAATTTGTCGTTTATAAAAAATGCGAGGACGAACGTGAATCTCGCGTTTCTAATGGTGGAAGAGAGTAAAAATGCGTTGCTATTTCCTCCCCTTCCTTTTTTTCATAGTTTAAATCAGAACTTTTTTATTCCATCTCTATATTTTGTTAGTTTATCAAGCGATCATTGTTTAAACTTCAGGTTACTTCGTATATAGCCCCAATAACGAAAACAAATAATTCTGGGTTTTTTTAAAAACAAAAATTTATGTACTTTGCAAATAAATACATATGTTACAAAATTTGATATTTTTTCTTTTACTTTCTCTTGACTCTGATCTTTTTCTTTCCACCGCCGCCGCGTCCACCTGAAAAATCCATGAAGGTTAAATTCAGAAACAGTAGTACTGTAGTACAGTACGGTACCTGCAATCTTCCTACTCGTTAAGCTGCTAGC
>JAQFYH010000472.1:0-12540 GCA_034694405.1 Scolopendrellopsis subnuda
AACCCCCAAACACTTGATATCGATATAATAGGCTATATCGATACTATATCGATTAAAAGTAATTAGACTTCCGGCTTCATTTTTGGGGTCGCTAGGTCTGTTCACAAACGTTACACGAAGTCACGAGTGAAGCACGGGAGAGAAAGATAGCAGCGTAGTGACTGCGTGTAAGATGCAGTGTTTTCATTATTTTCATTAAGGATTCTGCGCACAGTAAATTTCGCACGCGAACTCGCAGAGTTTCCGAACACACGCTCAAACCTAGGTTACACGAACACATTACACGTCCTGACGTAAGGCATGACGTGTAAAAACTACGTTCTAATACACGTAATAGTACGTAACAGACAAATTTAAAAAAAAAAACAACAACACCGCACGTAACAATAACTGACTTGTGAGTAAGTTACTTTCTTTTATACGTTTATTTTTATTTCTCAAAATCAATTCACGTTCGACATAAAATTTTTTTAATATATACAGTACTGTAATTACTATATCATACCTCGTATGGTATGATGGAAGCTCCCACACAATCTGGAACAACTGCATCCATCCATACACAGTCATTTTACAATTTTTTTTTATGCCACCATCGGGATCAGAATCCCGATTCACGTCATGTCCATAAATCTCAAAAACGATTATAAGTCTTTCTGTGTCATTACCATTTTAATATTCTTGCTCGGATGTAAGGAATTTTCAAACAGCTTCAATTAAACGTAAAAAAAAAGTCGATTTATGGTAGGATGTTAAAAATAGAGGGAATGGAATGTAACTTTTATAAGCAAAAGGGGCTCCACCGCGGTGTGAATAAAAGAGAACGATCTATTGTTGCTATGAGACATTTCTTTTCCAATTTTATTTTGCTGCATAAAGGCCTAAATAGTATCAACAACTATTTCAGGTATTTATTGAAGTCGTAGATCGTGTACAGATAGTTATATACTGTATAATATAAAGGACATTTCGAATAGTCACGTATTGACAAAGTCAACGTAAACCTATTAATGGGATAAAAAGAATTGTACCGTATATACAGGATGGCACATTCAGCTTTCAAACATTTTTATTTGAATATTATTATTATGCGAATGAAAAGTACGCAAAAATCTCGAATCACGATTTTAATATAGATTTCAAATTTTCCACTTTGATACCAACTTGCCCTCGCATGTCTCCAATATATGTTTGCAATTCTCCTGTCCTATTACCTTATCTTGATGTGTTTGCTTTGCATTAATTCACAGGTTTCGAAAATTGACGATATATAGTTAGGTTGTAATTTTATTACCTTATACACAGGAAAATTATTTCAGAGATCAAACTTTGATTTTGTTTAATATTTCAATCCTTATTTGCTCGACTTCAGTTTTTCTTGTTGTTATAATTAAGTGGCGTTTACAATGTTCCAACGCCGAGTCTGTGCATCACCCTGATGCTGCTGGTTTAAATGCCGTGGTATAATTATATTTCAGACATGGTCTAATGCTACATGCGATTTATTTCGAAATAAACAATCAATAAACAATGTTTTTGTTTAATTTGCTCCTTATTTCTAAGAAAAAATAATATCATTTACAAATAACTTAGTCTATAAGATCATACAAACGTAAATGGGTTTCTGTAAAAACTTGATAGTGAATTACGTAAGTTCTTTAGAATATTGACTGTCATCACGACAGACTGATGAGACTTGGGAGGTCGAATTTTTTGCAATAGTAGAAGTATTTACCAATATTTTACACTACGGCTGTTTATTTGTTTTAAATTATGATCAGAACTTTTCAGAAGGGTCGGTATAGAGAACCTATACCCCCTTCAGGTAGAAGGGGGTATAGGATCCCACTTTATATACCCCGTAGACTATCTCGCTTTCAATAACACTTCCGAAGCAACAGAAGTGTATGCCTACTTCATGTACACTATATACACAGTGCATGTCAATTTGAGAATGGATTAGTTATGCGTCAATTGAGAACAAACTAAACGATTAGTCGATTATACACACGCGTGTAATTTCGATGAAAAATTTACTTAAACGAAATACCCAACATTCCCTTAATTTAGACGAGTGTATTTATTTTGTCAAATAGCTTGTTCAATGCATGTGTAGCACGCGAATTTTTAACGCGCCTTCAGCTGTTTTAGCAATTGCAAATAGGAAACACTGTTCCGTAACATGCCAGTCATGCATCGAAGTTTTTTGGGAGCTTTTTTTGTTACGTTGGTATTTCGAGTTTGCCTAACAGTCGCGATGTAAGTTCTAACTTTTCATTGACGATCTGGAATGTTCTTCCGAATTCTCAGTGATGCTAAGCTGCGTCTCTGCTCTATCCCGTGGATATTTGTTTCTGTTCTATTGGTATTTCAGATATTCGTAATCGCGAAGAGAAGAGAACACCGAAAAGCTCTTAACATAAACTACCCCAGCAGCAACGGCAGCGGCGTCTGATACAACATAAAAACTGGGATGCATATTTGAGTTCCGTGGAGTCATTGTCACTTTGGGATATTTCGACTATGTCATTTTTAAAACTTGAAAAGGAGGGGGATATATTATATGAAATTACCGAAGGGTGCTTGGAGATTCTCCAAGAATTCTAAAAGACTTCTCTTGTTCTAAATAATGGCATTTAAAAACAGTTTTGTTTTTTGTATAGAGAAAAGTTTATAACTTATATATTTACTTAAATAATTATAGGAATTTTTAAAAGCTAGTTTAGTCGTTCGTGATTGCTGTGAAATAAACGGTCTCCAACCTTTTTATATCGTTGGATTTGTAACGGTTTTTTTTTCTCTTTTCTATGTATCAGACTGCAGAAAGAGTGATGAGGGAGGCAGTTAAGTTTCAGATTGAAGATCATAGAACATGTGATGAAACTTGAACAACTTTTTTGCAAACCCCCTTGGTGTTAAGATGACGTTTTACGTCTCCATTGGGGTTGAAAAAGAAACATGATGTCATAATCGACTGCATGTGATGTTGTTCTCTTGGACATATGGGGATCATATTCAGAATGTCATACGATTCACCCGATTTGTTTATAGTTTTTCTCGAAGCAGCACGCGAGCTGCTGCGTCTCTATAAATATATCTTCATTTTTTTAAAACTTTTCTTTATCTCTCTGACGTATTCATGCCCTCGTCACATATGCAATGACCAAATCAGCGTGGTACTCTCTCGCGGGAATAGTAATTCTTCTGTACGCGATTATGAATTAGGAAAGAAATTTTCAATCTGTTTTACACCTTTTTGCAGTGCCGAGCCATTATTATCGACTACTAACTCAGTATGAAATAGACTTACGAGTACTAAGTTGATTTTATCTCTTACCAGTAGTAAAGAGTATTTCCGAGAGAGTGCCAGCCAGGGTTATAGATCACCAACTCAACGTTGATCAGGTCTAAAGAGCGAATAAACAAATATTTTTAGTCACATAACATTTTTTTGCATCGTCTATCATTGTCCCTGTGAGTACATCTGTTCCTTAAATAGACTTAGCTTGTCAGTGTAAATTAGAAAATGGCAAAGATCTGCTACAACAGTCACGTGAAAAAAACCTATATATTGGATATATTTGATCCCGTTCTAACGATAGTGTAGTAGACTGTAGTTTGACAAATACAAGTTGACTGTTGATCTCATGGGCTCTGTCGCTAAACCCATTTGATGGGTTTTTGGCTCTAAACGAATTATACAGTGATGGAACGGGATGATATATTTTCCTAAGACATCCAATGCTTCCATCTCCCTTTTCATGCACTGTAACTCGTATTGGTGTTTTCGCAAATGGTGTATTATGGAGAATTAGAAAAAAAGTCTTGCAAGAGAGTTTAATTGCCTTGTTTGTTCTTTTGAAAGAAGCTGCTCTGAATTGGCTTGCGAAGTATTTACTGGTAAAGGTACATTTGTTTATGAAGTACTGTACAGTAAATGTTACTGTACATTGAAGAGTACAATTAAGACATAACGTCTGGTCAAAGCCAGAGGGGCGTAATTGATGAAGAATAAAAAATTAAAGTTTCGAGATAGACGCAATTTAAAAATCACTTCAGTGTTGTACTCTATGTAGACTAGAAATCGAAACATTTCTTCGTGATATATCGATAATTTTAAGTGTTTTACTAATGCCATAAGTCACAAAGAAATTATCGAATGGTACAATACAAAAATTTTGGGCGTAATTGACGTTTATGAGTTTATTATTATGCGCGAATCGAAATTTATGACTTACCTTAGTCATTGTTTTTTTTTTTCTCTTCCAGGCCGCCGGAAACGCCATCAAGCAAGCCACGGACAATCTCGTTCGCGCCGCGCAACAGGCGATCGAACACGACGAGGAGCGAAACATCATCATCAACAAGCGCCTCGTGACCGGAATGGCGCAGGAGATCAACGCCCGCGAAGAAGTCATTCGCATCGAACGCGAATTGGAAGACGCCCGCGTGCGCCTGGCCGCCATCCGCAAGGCCAAGTACAAGCACGAGGAGGAACAGAACATGAGCCAGGAGTACGAATACAGCTCCCAGAGCCAGTACGGCAGCGGCAGCATCCCGTACGGCAACACTCAGTACGGTAACTCGCAGACGGGCAACGCGCAATTTGGAACGTCGCAGTTGAGCAATTCTCAATACGGTACCTCACAGCTGGGCGGCACTCAATACGGTACCTCACAGCTGGGCGGCACTCAATACGGAAGCTCACAATTGAGCAGCGGCAATCAATACGGAAGCACGCAATTGAGCAGCGGCAATCAATACGGAAGCACGCAATTGAGCAGCGGCAATCAATACGGAAGCTCACAATTGGGTAGCGTCAATCAATATGTAAAGCAATTGAGCGGCACTCAATTGGGCAACTCGCAATTGAGCAACCAATACGGAAATTCGCAATTGAGTACCTCCCAGCAGTACGGTACCAATTCGCAATTGAGTACCGCGGGCTCCCAGCACTACGGTACCACTCAGCACGGTGTCAGCCAGTATGGCGATAGCACCACCACAACCACCACCACCCAGGAGATGCACAAGGAGTACAAGCACCACGAAGAAATTAGGTACTACAGCACTTGAAACTCGTCTCCCAAAATATATGAAAAAAAATATATGCAAGAAAAAAAATTAATATTTTATAGTAAAAAAGAAAAACAGTTGGGTTTTTTAATCGTAGAATTTAACAAATTAACAGAAGTATATAATTATTTTTAATCGTGTACATAGAACAATAAATTGAACTACGTAGAAAATGTTAATATGCGGAAAAAGCAAGTTTTTAGACCTGGGCACGATTTTTAACAGCTCTACTTATTTTTAAATTTCATGACTAAAATATTGATTTAATTATTACGATTATTTTAAAATTTAAAAATGTGGTGCTAACAATGACAATCAATATTGTTTTTTTTTAATACAAACGAAGCCCAAAACTCGACGAATTTTTATAATGAAAATCAAAAAAATTGGAATCAACTGAAAAATAAAATCAATTTTATTGAATTTTTATATGATTAATAATCGAGAAATTTAAAATAAATCTCTTTAACAACATATCGCAGAAAAAAAAACTATATTGTTACAGAAAAAAATAAATAGCGACGAATTTTTCTATTTTATAATAATAAAATTGTATAATTTAATACGATAATAGTGCCATATAATATAATTAATCCCGTTTTTGTAGTTAATCTAGAACGTTTTACTGCTAATTTAAAATAATTCATTATTCACCAAGCTCTGATGAAATAAATCCCTCCCCCTCCCTTTTAAAACATCTAATTTTTATTTGTAAAAAAAAAATATAATAAACGGTGTTGATAAATTTTTTAACTTTTAGCCATTAACATAATTATATATTATCACTTTTTTCGTTCACAATATGGAGAGACTTCCCGAGATTGTCTAATTACCCTGTGTGCTTTCGCCAGTTTCCGTGGGTTTCGCCACGACGATTCTCTCGCAGTTGTTATGAAAGCATGGTTGCTATACCTAATATACAGTGCCACTTGATGTGTCGTACCGCGTGCTACGTTGTGTGTCGCGCAATGTGGCACCGTGCCACATTGCGCGCCATACCACACGACGTGTGCCGCGCTGCGACACTAATGTGCCACCCAGTGTGCCAATACAGATTTTATATATAAAGCATTATATACTGCAACTTGGAATGTTTTTTTTTTTAAAATAGGTTTTTAAATACTACAGTAAATAACAATATTAATTATAATAATGTCCTACGATGTTTAAAAATAAAACTAACTAACCGTTTTTTCGCTATTTAAACTAATAAGCTTAATGTATATTGTGCAATTTGATTTTTATTTTTCTCTCTATGTTATTGTGTTTATTTCAAGCGTTTGCTGAAATGAAATTCCGACGGGCTGAATGGTTAGCACGCTCGCCCTCTTTGGAATTTCATGATCAAGATCAGGCGCATATCATTTTTACAAAAAACAATTTTGGCTTTTAATTGCCGAATTAAAATTGTAAAAAAATAAAATAATACATATATCAATTTTTTTGTTATATCAGAAAAACAAAAAAACATCCATATCTAATTAACACCGTATCAAAAAAAATAAAATAAAAATAATTGTATGTAAAAGTTATAATTAATACTGTTTTTGAAAAAAACACTCGTTACAGAAAACTCACATCATGTAAATTTTTTCACGCTAAATATTTTTTTATTTGTAAATTCGTTGCTTCCCCGCAATCCGTAATTTTGATCAACCGCCATTTTGGACCCTCTTCGAATATGGCGGACTCTTCTTCCAGGGTGCAGCACCCGTTATTTCTTCCGTAGACGGAGTTGCATTTAAATTATCTGTTTTAACAATAATACAACGTTCAACACTGTCGCAGAAAACTATAGTTTTCAAAAATTTAAAGCATAATAGTTTAACTATCCACATATCAACGATAATTCTTGAGTTCGTGTAATAATTGAACCAAGAAAATTATGGGGTTAAAATGGGATTTAAAAAACGCAATATTTTAGACGAAATACGCAGAATCAAGACGTGTCGCGTTAAAACGGCGCACGACTGTAGAAAAATGACGTCACGAAGCTTATCCGTAGTTATAACACACCGAACTAATCGAGACAATTTAGTTTTAAAAATAACTATGATAATAGTTTTAAAATAACAATTATTTTTAATTAATAATTTACACTTGTTTTTATTAAATGCCGGTATATTGGTTTTCATATATGTATTTAACTTATAATTTTTTTACAAATTTATGTAACTTTATATTAATTCCCATTAAAGACTTACGTCCTGAATTTAATCTGCCGTTTCTTCTCTTTTATTTAGTGGCATTTTTTTTACGGGGTAAAAGATTCAAATAAAATAGTTGCGCTAGTTTTGATGGGGTTGTCTGTGTTCTTAAATGCGCTGTTTTATGTTATACCGTATCCACGGTTTTACCATCGATACGGTAAAACACAAAATATAGTAGAAGGCATTTAAAGATCATTTCCCAATAATCTTGAGAAGTTGCGGAGCATGACGCAGTAACAATGGACTGGATGTGGTCGTAAAAAGTGCAAAGATTGACTCGCAATCTTCTGAGCAAAATCCCCTTTTTAACTTACTCTGGGACATAATTCGACGAAATGTTACAGATTAGAACAAAATAATTAATAATTTAACTCGGTCTTTCGGATTGATAATTTAAATTCCATAATAACATGAAGCTGTTTTATTTATTTTGGCGCAACCTTTAGCATTTGCTGAGATACTTGAAACGTAATTAAAGAGTGTTTTGTTGGTGCTGATGCAACGGAGTGAGTGCGGGGGGAAAACCAAAAAGGAACGTGAGGTTCATAAAGAATTCTTCTTCCTTTTTTCAAATAATTATATTTTCATGACCATTTTATTAAAAAAAATATAATGAGCTGAAGGTTGGGAAAGGGGTTTTTATTCAGCGCATATGGCATCTAAATAATTTTATTATTAGCATCATAGTTCGCAAACGAAAACGCCCATCGCAGACACGAGGGCCATGTGCGGCCCTCGGGCTTAAAGCGTGATGTACCATTTTTCGTTATGTACATTATTGCATAGTTTCCTCTTCAAAGTTAGTTTTATTTAAACGAACCGCCCATTATAGTCATCCATTCGAGATTTATACCAACACTTTCACATTTTTACGCTCGCGAGTGTTTTGATTACACTAGCTACTGTTTAGAGGAGTTTTAATCTAAACAAGGTATTTCGTTCAACGTTGACATTGTGAAAGATTTAACGTTACACGATAGGTTCAACGTTAATAAAAAGGGAGTCTTAAAGGACTTCAAAAATGAAGAGTTTGGTGGTGATGTTGTTCGTGTTGCTTTGGTTACGACGTTCCATTGCTAGTCGACGTTTGGAAGAAGAAATTGGAGACTTGAAGGATTCGATGGCAAATATTCAAAGTAAGAACAATCACTCTTTTTTTTTACACCCGCATTATCTTTTCGTGGATATAGCCATGGCGAGGTATCGACCGCCGGCCGTTTGGCGCGTGACCACTGTGGGTGGCGCTGTGTTATCTTCTTCCACCAAAGACAGGAGGTGGTGATCAAATTTTTCTGGAAAAATGGCATCTACTTCTAGTTTTTGTAGCTTTGTGTAGAGGGATTTTTTTTTTATTTGAATTACGCGGAAATATTGAATGAGCGTGATTTAATATTTTTTTAGATAAACTATCGGAACTGTTGAGGATAGACGACAAACTGGCGATGATCAACAAGAAGATCGACGACATCTGCGAACAAGTTGGGAATATTCAAAGCGTCTATGCCAGCAGTCAAGTACAAAGCCAGAGGATCGTGGCCCTGATGGAACAGAACAAGCACATCGAACGCAAGGTTGACGCCCTGCATCGCTGGAGAGAAATATTGGGAAGGGTCGAACAGAAGATGACGATCATGCAAAACTGGGAATTCCGTCTCGAAAACCTGGGACTCAAAATAGATTCCATCGACGAAAAATTGGGAATAATTTCGAAGACTCAAGATCAGAGCGAGACCATTTCGGACAAGTACGCGCGGGCAATCGACAGACTGTCCGCTCTCGAAGATCGACTCGAAAACTCCGAACAGCAGATCTGTAGAAACTTCGGGCATTTGTTTAACGCGTCCATCGTTAACCGTGGAAGAGAACACTCCGATGGATCCACTCCCGTCCCTCCCGTATTTAATGGAGTTCCAATCGAACACAACATTTGCGACAGTCGGATAATCGAAAGAGCGGTGGCCGAGTTGCCGGAAGACGAAGAGCACGACGTCAGAAATCCGCCGTTAGAAGTTCATCACGGACACAAGAAGACCAACGAGAACAAGAACAAACCGGAAGGTCTGATGAAGAAACTGTGGCGACGTTTCACCGCGCCGATTCATCGAGTTTCGCGACGGATCGACGCTCTAGAAAAAGCCATCAACGGAACCTACACGGCCTGCGATCAGTCGTGGCTCTCGCTGGCCACGTTTAAGAGAGAAGTGTTTTCCAAGATGAACGGCAGAGTGAGCGACACGGGCCATCAAGTCGTTTCGAAGCCTTCTCAGGGAACATGTTCTGAAGCCGAAGCGTGTTGCAGAAAATCGCAAGCGGATATGTACAGTTTTGCATCAAAAACGGACCTGCATCTGAGTCTGTTGGAAAGTCAGTTGGTGCGACAGGTTTCGCTGAGCGAGAAACTCTTGGACAAGTTTGATTCTGTGGATGTTCACTCGGCGTCCAGCAATAAAGACAGGACGTCTTCTTCCGGATCGGTACTTACGAGGATCGACACGACGGTTGCGTCCGAAAGTTTACCTGCAGATTGCGCTGCAATTCAGAGATCTGGTCAACGATCTAGCGGAGTTTATACGCTGCAGACGAACAAGGAGAAATTTGACGTTTATTGCGATTTAAGGACGGAAAAAGGTGGATGGACGGTAAATAATAAAACATCACGAAAAATACCTAAAATGATGAAATTTGTAACTTGCTCGAGGGCCATCGCTAACTGAAGCGAAATCGACAGCACGCGTAATGTTGTCTTTGACGTCAGCGCGAGTGTGATGACACAGCGACGATGAGGTCACATCCGGAAAAATTGCTAGAGATTGCTCCGAAATCCAAAAAACGTTACGACCAACTGTTTCTCGTTTTCGTGCGACGAAAAGCCGATCGGCTTTCTGTTGGAAATGTAGCGAATGTTTGGCCGTCGCTTCTGTAAAAGTTTTCTCGCTGCATGCAAAGCGAAAGGTGTTAATGAGCCAGAAGTTACTCGATGATACCATCTCGGACACCAGACGCGTTCGTAGCCCCGAGCAAGGATCGTCGTGCAATCCCATGGTTTCATTTATTTATCACTTTAGTTATATTTATTGCTTTGTCACCGCAAGGGATGCGTGATTGTTACGTCAACGCAATCATGGGATCTGCAGTTGTCGAGGGGTTCAATGTCGCGCCGAAATTGAGGGTGCCAGGTTTGAGTCCCATGTTTATACACTAAAACCTATTAATTTGGCGATCTTTCAATTTTTATCAGAATCGCGCCAACCATTTATTATACAGTAGATGAGAGTGCGTAAACTACAGGTATCTTTTAATAGCCCGTTTTACAGAGATAAACACTATTTTCCAGGTAATTCAAAGACGAGGTTCATTCCCTGGAGTATTAGAGAATTTTAACCGAAACTGGAGCTCATATAAAACAGGATTTGGAGACCCGGAAAAAGAATTCTGGTTGGGAAACGATCGTATTTATTCGTTGACGTCGCAGACTGAAGTCATTTTACGAGTTGATCTCGAAGATTTCAAAGGACAAACTGCATTTGCAAAATATGCCGTTTTCAAGTGAGTTTTAAATCTACTCAATAGTAAATAATCAGATTTTTACTAAGCTGCGGGTATCATAGACAGTAGATAGAGACGACTTGCGCCGAGTCCCATTTAACTTACTTTGGCTGTGAAAATTAATAAGACCCGCAAGAATTTTTCTGTATGTCACATTTCAAAGAGACCAGACAAAATGATAAATACATTAACACAGATGGCACCATACGAAGAAATAAGAACCGTTCTTTCTTTCCCTCATGTCGCCTAAAAAAATGCCCAATTAACTGTCTCCAGGAGGTTCGAATCCCCACGCTTGTTATAAACGATTTTACTCCGTGTAAAAAATGTGTGAAAACTATATATTGGTTGAGGTTTTTCTAATCTTTCCTTATTAATATTAACAGAGTTGGTCCAGAACATGAGAAATATCGTCTACAAGTTGGTGGATATTCGGGAAATGCAAGTGATTCATTCAGCGCACACAACAACAAATTTTTTTCAACGATCGACAGAATAAACGACGAAGCACCCGAATGCTGCAGCTGCGCTCGAACGTATCAGGTAATTTGGGAATTTTTTTTCTATTTCAACTGCAAATTTTGGAAAGATCGTTTTTTTCCATATTGAAAATTGTAGACAATCGTTATTTAATTTTTCGTTGCGTATATTACGCACGTGTCTTTCCAAAATATGCAGTAACCACCGTATATACAGTAGTTGTTATGCGTAACTAGTAACCACCATCTGGTTAGACGTACGTACTTGCCATTTTATTTCGTGGTGATTCAAATAATACGCTCTTTTGCATAAGCTGGGGATTTTGAGTCTATACGGTATTTTAGATTAACAACGTAACGTTAATAATTTAGTTACCGATGATTAGTTTATTCGAGTTACCAGGAGATATTCCGTATACGGGTATGATTAGGTAAATTATACTGTGTACCTCCCGGTAGTACTACTGTATATTTTTCATGGCGTCTGGGACGGCTAGTTTACGCATCACAAAAAGTATGTTACAGCATCAGTGTGGGAATTGAGCACTATGGGGCGGGAGGGGGGGCAAGTTTTTTAAGAAAAAGGGCACTTTTCCTAATATGCCATGGTAAAACAGAAGAGGGCAGGGGGATCCCCTCTCCCTCCCCCCTTCAATTCCCACCCTGTACAGCATACGACAGTTACGTTTACGGCGAAATTATTCGGTATTTCAGGCGATTTCGCAATGTTCACTGTACTTCGATTATTTCATGAAGACGTTTGTTAGATTTTGCGTTTGTGTTAGATTATTTTATCGGCATTTTATTTAATATGTATGTTCATTGTTTTTACGTATTATTTCTAGATTTTAGGGGTGACGTTTATATTCGTTTATTTTTCAGGGCGGCTGGTGGTTTTATAGTTGTTTTGAAGCACATTTGAACGGCAAGTATCACCACAATCCAACCGACAATGGATATTATCAAGGAATAATATGGGAATATTGGCTCGGAGATTATTCTCTAAAAAAGGCTGAAATGAAAATCAGACCCGCGCAATTCCTCGAGAATTTGTCTATCGAAGGTGACGAAAGTGCTGGAAATGCGATGGAAGACACGTTATTTGTGGATGACCCGTAATGAAAATGCTGACATAGCTAATCAAATACCTTGGTAGTTCCAATTAGACCCCGACGCCGCGCCGCGCCGTGGCATATCGGCGGCGGGGGCCAGAAATGACCCGGCGGCGG
>JAQFYH010000473.1:0-12531 GCA_034694405.1 Scolopendrellopsis subnuda
TTTGACGAACTGACGACATTTGATGCTAGGATGTCCCTTTTTCAAGCAAGTGAAACAGCATCTCTTGGTTTTTAAGAGCTCTCGTTTCTCGTCCAACGTTTTGTTTCGAGCGGTGATGCATTCCGAGCTGGGATGGAACTTGTCGCAGAAAACGCAGACCTCTTTGGATTCTTCTCGCCTTTTCGACGGTGTATTCGTGTCGAAAAGCGCAGCTGCTGTAGGCACAGGCGTCATCTTTTCTGAATCGTACTTTTTCGTGTTGACTGTTTTGACGTCGCCGTTGCCGCCACCGAAACCAGATCTGGCCAAGTTGAAATATTCCTCGCTGTTAACTTCCTGACGAAGGAATTCCATCATCTTATCGAGTAGGGATCCGCTGTTGACCGCTTTGGAATCGTCCTCGCCGCGTTTTCTTTCCCACAGGCGTAAGGTGTCTTCTGGAAGGCAAGACTCTACCAACGGTGCCAGGAAGTCCGCAAATTTGTCTTTCGTCCTTCCTAGGGACTCCAGGGCTCGTAGATGAGACTCGAGACGGTCGTATAGAGCAGAGAGATCTGGTTTCTTCTTCCCTTTTTCAGCGTTGGCCATGACGAGACTGAGAAGCTCCCTCATGTAGACTTGTACAAGAAGACTTTCCCTCCCAAAACGTTCTTTCATTTGCTCCACCGCCTTGCTGTAATTTTCGGATGTTGGTGGGAAGCTCTGAACTAATCTGTCCGCTCGGGATTCAGGGAGGACCGACTGAATTAGGTACTGGAACTTGTCCTCATTTACGACCTCTTCGTCTTCGTGGATTTTGCGGAACTGTGCCCAAAAACCTAACCACTCCTTGGCATCGCCACTGAATTTTTTCAGTACGATCATCGGTAACTTGAACCGCCTTTTTGATGTGGTAGATTCTTGGTGTGACGTCGTCACCACCGTCGTAGACGTCGGAGCTGCTACCTTGGGGGCCAATAATAAATCAACCTTGTCAGAAATGTTGATGAACTGTTCTCGGAAAGTCTCAGCCTCCTGGAATTCTTCTTCGTACTTCTCCTCAGTCACTTCTTTCGTCAGAAGGGCCCCTTGAATCTTCTGCTGAATCGTCTCCAGCCTTGAAAATTTATCCTTTAAGATCTTCAGGGAAACCCTCGCCTTCTCCGAATCTTTCTGCTGCAGATCCTCAATAACCGTCTGTAGAGCAGCAGAGAATGCCGTTCTCAACGGCTTTCTTTCTTTTTTGAACTTTTCTGCCATAACTGAATGTTAAAAGTTCAAAATTTGTCCGTTATTTTGAAGTCCGTTCGAATGTTTTTCAAATTCTTCTTTCAAAAAAAAGTCGTTAACCTTTTTAAATCGTTCATGTCACGGACGCCAGATGAAACCGCAGCTTCCAATTAACTCCTCGAATGAAACTCGGCTCCTTTATTCGAACAATAACAAATTTAATTTCTTAATTCTAATAACGGATACAAAATTGTTGCTGTCTGCCTGAAAGGCAACGGAAAACTCAACTCTCAAAAAGATAAAATTTCAAAACATTCTATTACGTAAAAACCGCAAAAAACGCGCGCTCGTTCAAACATCAAGTGCGTTACGCGCATCGCATCACAATTCAAAAATAAATATTTAAATGACTCACAAAAATGAAATAAACGACAGGGCACAATAAGCACGTTATTGTGAGAGCATATCAAAAAATGGCTTAATATTACTTTAAAATAAATAAATGCAAAATTATCGGACCAAAAAAACTACATAAAACGTACGATATAAAATACAAAATTACACTAAAAAATTGCGGTGCTACAGACCCTATCTTAACCCATGTTGTCCTCCAACATCCTCCCACCGAGAACTTTATAGTACTCTAAACAAACCATGGGCCGATCAAAGAGATCCAACCGTTTTGGAGCTTTGATCGGTCGACCCCTGCTAGAGGTGGGTAGTGGCACCCTCCCTCCTTCATCACCTCCTGGAGCACCGGGCAAGCCCAACTCAGGAACCCCGGTTTCCCCTTCATCCGGACTGCAAAGGTCTCGACTGCCATCACTCTCGGCTCTGACTTCTAGAGGGAAAATTCTCTGAATTGGACGATCCAACGTACCTCCTTGACACTGTAAGCGCACGCGGCGAATTTGACCGTCTCTGCCCGGGATAACTTCGATCACTTTTCCCAAGTTCCAATCCATGCGCCTTTTGTTATCCTCTCCTATAATTACTATTTCACCTACCTCGACTGGGCGACTTGTCCTGGGGTTTGTCCCCATCTTTATTAACTGGCCTAAGTACTCTTCGCGAAATCGTTTACGCAGCATGCTAGAGAGATTCTGTCTGTATCGAACTCTTTTGCGTAAATGGGAAGCCTCTACCTGATCAACGTCGACAGTTCCCTGATCCTCTTTCAAATCGGTCAAGAATAGAGCTGGAGTTAAGGGAAGCATGTCCTGGGTATCCTCTGAAAGATAGGTTAGCGGGCGCGAATTAATAACTGCTTCGCAATCGATAACGACGGTTTCTAATTCCTGATACGTCAACGATGCACGACCTAGAGATCGCTTGAGCAAATCCTTGACTATGCGAAACAACCTCTCCCACCAACCTCCCCACCAAGGGGCAGACGGCGGGCTGAACTTCCAGATAATACGCTGAGTCGAAGATGCGCTCTCTATCTCCGCCCAGTTAAGAGACTGTAGGAGGTTGTTGGTTCCTTTAAAGTTGGTACCATTGTCCGAATACAGAATGTGCGGTCGACCTCTTCGCCTAATGAACCTACGCAAAGCCATAATGAAAACTTCCGAGCTAAGGCTGTCAACCAATTCCAGGTGCACCGCGCGATAAACCGCACACGTAAACAGAACTATCCATACCTTCGATCCATCTTTTAGAAATAAAGGACCCGCCAAATCGACTCCTGAGATCTCAAATACTGCAGCATCACGCACTCTGTCAAGGGGTAACTGCACCGGACCTGTGCTGAACGGTTTCGCTCTAAATCTCTGACATTTGACACAATTACCGATAACCTTTCGTACAGCCCTTCTACCTCCCAAGATCAGAAAACGTTCCCTCAACCTTCCAACAAGAATCTGAGACCCCGCATGCATCGCCTCCTGGTGCTCCTTCTCGATTAAGCTCATGACCAGCGGGTGACTGCCTGGAAGGACAATCGGGTACCTGAAATCGACAGAGTCAGTTCTCTCCACAATCTTAGTTTTAACCCGCCAGATCCCCTCCTGATCTTGAATCAAAGTATCGGGGTGAATGGGTGGGCGTGACTGAAATAAGTCTTTCTGAACTAGCTTAAATAAGACCTTTTCCGCCCTTTCTATTTCCTCGAGACTAATCTCTCCTCTGCGGCGGTTGCCCTCGTCCGTTCTCGCGTTGAAAATAAATCGACCTACGAAAGCAACTAGCCTCAAAATCCTAAGATAGGACGAAAATTTATTCAAATACCACAACTGTGTTTCCTCCGAAACTAACAAATTGTGCGTTTTGACCTTACGCTTTTCGTCTTCAACTTCTTCCGGGACGTGACAAACCTGAACCGGCCAACTTTCTGCGGGACACGCTAACCACTCTGGGCCCTCCCACCATCTATCTTGCACTAATTGCTTTGCACTACATCCTCTTGATGGCAAATCTGCAGGGTTGATGATACCTGGCACGTGCCTCCAGTTCTCCGGTTTAGTCTCCTTTCTAATTTCCGTCACTCGATTCTGCACGAAAACGCTCCACGGACCCTCGTGCTTTATCCACCATAAAGCTGTTGAGGAATCGGACCAGTAAATAGTTTCCGCCGTTTCTAATTTAAGCGCACGTTTAACGGCAGAAACTAACCTAACTCCTACGCAACAAGCCATTAATTCGAGACGAGGAATCGTCATTTTGTCACGTGGAGCGATCCTAGCCTTAGCTCTAAGAAAAGTGACGGTTCCCCTATCAGCTTCATCCCCGTTTCTTACAAACACGCACGCGGCGTAGGCGGTAGCGCTGGCATCCACAAACACGTGAAACTTAGAAACGATACCAACACTCGTACATCTGGGAACCCGAACCAAATCTAACAGGGGTAACTGCTCTTCCCACTTTTCGAACTCACTACAGAAATCAGACGGCAAAGGATCATCCCATCCGACCTTTAAATCCCACGCTCTCTGAATAAGCAACTTGGGTAGAATGGTGACGGGACAAAGATACCCGATGGGATCGAAAATCGATTGGGCAAGGGACAAGATAATACGTTTACTAAAGCCCTTCCCGCTACTTCTCGTCAGGTGATCCGTGTTGCACCGCAGTGAGTCACTGGCTAAGTTCCATTTTAAACCCAGCACCGAAATATCGCGATCAGAAACCTCTGTGAACTCACTGGCAACGTTGCTCTCCCAACCTCTTAAATTCATCTTTGCTAAATCCATAATCTCTTTCGATTCCCTGACAAAAACCTGCATCTCCTGTCTATTGTCTAAACTCGCAACGCAATTATCTACGTAGAAGGAGGTGCTCAACTTTCTAGCAGTTTCCGGGAACTGAGAATCGACTCTCTCTAAGTGATGATTTAGCACAGCGCTAAGCAAGAAGGGACTAGACGATACGCCGAACACAACTCTGCAGTGGCGGTAAATCTGATCTTCCCCGACACCAAAGAATCGAAGAAAATCTCTCTGGCTAGGAACTACCTCCAACTGCAAAAAAGCTTTCTCAATGTCGGCTATGACACCCACCTCTTTCGCGCGAAATCTCTCTAAAATGTCCGACACCAACTCGATAAGATTGGGACCCTTTTCCAAACAATCATTGAGCGAGGGCTCCCCTTTAAGATGCGCGGACGCGTCGAAAACAGGCCTGATTCTAGTGGTGCTTCCCTCTTTGATGACGGGGCGATGGGGCAAATAATGAGAAACCTTTTCATTCCTCTCACCGGTTGGAACCTTTTCTATTATTCCATCCTTTAACCACCCGTCGAACACCGTTACATAATCCTGCAGATGACCTTCCATTTCCAACTTACCTTTTGTAGCCTCGACACGCGTGTAGGCTAGCTTCCTGTTGTCAGGGAGAGGTCTATGATCATCTTTCCAAGGAAGGGCTACCTGATATCTTCCGTCTGACTTTACCTGCACAGACTCTCGGAAACGCATCAAAGTCTGGTTCCTTTGCTCTTCCCGATTCTTGACTTCGACTGGATCTAGAATCCCTAAAACGTCGAGCCGCCAAAGATCGTCAGAAGTATCAGCAGTCGTGTGCAACGACAGCGAAACCAGAGCAGTGTCGGAATTTTCCGACCTAGATAATTGGCCCATGACCGTCCAACCCAATCGCGTTTCTACCGCTACCAAATTTTCGCGAATTTGTCTGACACCCCCTGTCAGCAAGCGCCCCAGCGCGTCCACCCCAATCAGCAAATCAATATCCTCGGGCACGTCGGTCGTTTGCAGATTGTGAACTAAATCTGGGGGCAACTCCAAGCGGTAGTTTCCCGGATTGACGATAGGAACTTTCCCACAGATCAGGGACTGGCCTAAAGCTTCCAACTTACAGCGGTAATTTCCCTGAACAGGACCCACCTCGAAAAAATAAACATCATGAACCTGAGGAGTGGTCTCCCTCCCACCGAGAAAACTGTGGACGATCGTCTCTTTTTTGCAGCTTTTCAGGTCCAACTGCCGCGCAACGCGTAAACTTACGTAGGATCTTTGAGATCCTGTATCCAAAAGAGCTCTCGCATTAACGCTTTTGTTACCTTTAAATACTGTGACTAAAAGAGTCTGCAACAAAAGTTCTTGTGAACGATCCAGCATCGTCTTCGATTCGGGAGCGCTGTCCTGCGAAAGTTCTGATTTCTTTTCTTCTGACCGGTTGGCCTTTCCCTTGTTCAAGTCCGGACACATGACGGTGTAGTGCTTCCGATCGCACAAAACACATTTGACGAACTGACGACATTTGATGCTAGGATGTCCCTTTTTCAAGCAAGTGAAACAGCATCTCTTGGTTTTTAAGATTTCTCGTTTCTCGTCCAACGTTTTGTTTCGAGCAGCGATACATTCCGAGCTGGGGTGATACTTGTCGCAGAAAACGCAGACCTCTTTCGAGTCTTCTCGCCTTTTCGACTGTGTATTCGTGTCGAAAAGCGCAGCTGCTGTAGGCACAGGCGTCACCTTTTCTGAATCGTACTTTTTCGTGGTGACTGTTTTGACGTCGCCGTTGCCGCCACCGAAACCAGCTCTGGCCAAGTTGAAATATTCCTCGCTGTTGACTTCTTGACGGAGGAATTCCATCATTTTATCGAGTAGAGATCCGCCGTTGACCGCTTTGGAATCGTCTTCACCTCGTTTTCTTTCCCACAGACGTAGGGTGTCTTCTGGGAGGCAAGACTCTACTAACGGTGCTAGGAAGTCCGCAAATTTGTCTTTCGTCCTTCCTAGGGACTCCAGGGCTCGTAGATGAGACTCGAGACGATCGTATAATGCAGAGAGATCTGGTTTCTTCTTCCCTTTTTCAGCGTTGGCCATAACGAGACCAAGAAGCTCCCTCATGTAGACTTGTACAAGAAGACTTTCTCTCCCAAAACGTTCTTTCATTTGCTCCACCGCCTTGCTGTAATTTTCGGCTGTTGGGGGGAAGCTCTGAACTAATCTGTCCGCTCGGGATTCAGGGAGGACCGACTGAATTAAATACTGGAACTTGTCCTCATCTACGACCTCTTCGTCTTCGTGGATTTTACGGAACTGTGCCCAAAAACCTAACCACTCCTTGGCATCGCCACTGAACTTTTTCAGTACGATCATCGGTAGCTTGAACCGCCTCTTTGATGTGGTAGATTCTTGGTGCGTCGTCACCACTGTCGTAGACGTCGGAGCTGGTACTTTGGGGGCCAAGAGTAAATCAACCTTGTCAGAAATGTTAATAAACTGCTCTCGGAAAGTCTCAGCTTCCTGGAATTCTTCTTCGTACTTCTCATCAGTCACTCCTTTCGTCAGAAGGGCCCCTTGAATCTTCTGCTGAATCGTCTCCAGCCTTGAAAATTTGTCCTTTAAGATCTTCAGGGAAACCCTCGCCTTTTCCGAATCCTTCTGCTGCAGATCCTCAATAACTGTTTGTAGAGCAGCAGAGAATGCCGTTCTCAACGGCTTCCTTTCTTTTTTGAACTTTTCTGCCATAATTGAATGTTAAAAGTTCAAAAATTGTCCGTTATTTTGAAGTCAGGAATCTTCTTTAAAAAGTCGTTGACCTTTTAAAACGTTCATGTCACCGGACGCCAGATGTTACCGATGCTTGTAAATATTAACTTCATAATAAAGCTCGGCTTTTTCAACAATTTTAACAAGTTTAATTTCTTCAAAAATAACGGATACAAAATTGCTGTTGTCTGCCTGAAAGGCAACGGAAAACTCTACTCAAAAAAGATACAACTTTTGGGGTGCATCGATGCATCGGCAAAGGGATATTTCGTAATTTGCCGAAATCTACGCCGATTGGTGTCAAAGAGTCAACGGTGCATGATTTTCAATGGATGGACGGGTTCGTCAATGACGTAGTCCTTTGGATAAAAGTTAAAACAGAATGCACGTAACACACAAAAAATGCTTGGGTTCATAGACAGGAAATGAATGAGTTTATCTGCCTCATTGATTGTTGAATTGTGTCCTTTATAGCCGTTCGCAGATGGAATCCCCCAATCATTGGAAAATTCAGCCGCGGACGTGCGCAACCGTGTTGTTTGACAGCAAGGTGTTGACTGTTTAATTTAGAGGCGTAAAGTTTACTTTATAAAACTTGAGTTTTATTGATTTATAAGATGTCTCCATTATCTAAAGGGTATAAAGACAAAAGAACGTTTCTCGCTGCCGGGTTAAAAGAACGTCCATGCCTGCTGTCGTCCGCATATTGCATGCGTTTTAATCACGGAATTTGTGAAGATGTAGGAAGTAACCTTGAATGATATCACGTTGTAATGTACATCCATTTATATTGCTGCTTTGTTTCTCAGTTCGATTACATATTTGTAGGCAGATTTAATGGAATTCGCATCGCATGTAGCGTTTATTGTTGCTGCTGATTTATAAGCTCATTGTAAGCTCGGGAGGGGGTGGGGGGCGGTTACAATCGTGTCCGACACGAGTACGTAAGCAAGAATTTATTAAACTATCGAGATGTCTCATGGGGACGTGACTTGGTAGCAGATTATAGTGTTCGAAATTATCATGGTTTCTGATGTCACTTGCCGGCTGCACGTTTTGTTGTCCAGATTTTTACTGGACACCCTGACGAGCATAGAGAGTAAAGTGTACTGTGCAGAAGTGAAATCCAACTATACCAGGTATTCCATTTTACACACTGCGACGTTAGTACGTACGTCCACAACACGCGACAAAATCCCATTCCTGCTGATTCGACGAATGGGGATACTGGTGCCGGAAACGAAATCAAAACAGTTCGACCTTGCAAAGATACGCGCAGCAGCAGCAGCACGAGCAGAGAGACTATAGAGCTGTTTACCAGAGTTGGTTCAAGCCCTAGAATTAAAACAAACAAACTGTCCACTCACGATACGTACCTGTCTTGCATGACCGAATGCATTGAATAGCGGCTACTACAACGCCGGATGTGCAGTGTTGGAGGTGTTTTAGCGTGACGAAGATGTCCAAAACGCGACGTCCTTCGGTTCATCTGAACCGAAATCAATTTGAGGTCATTCGTCAAATTATTGAATTAAAATAACTGTATTATCAGTTATAATGTCACGAGTTGGCCTAATGCTTTCACAACTAAAATAAAAATATCAGGTCCACGAGTGGAATTCAATTGATATAAAATAACAAATAAAAGGTGTTTTTAGCGGTGGCGCTCGCGTAGCACGAATGCTATTAGTTAATAATGTTCGTGTAGCTTCCGCGCGCTGATTGGTCGCGCGCTGCAGCAATCCTGATAGTACGCCGTGTGGTATTTTATCAGTAGTATTTTTTCTTATCCACACCCATATCGCCTAAAACGGGCGCAGTAGGTTCTTAGAACCTGTTGGGAGAGCGGTGGGAATTAGCCAAAAGGGTGGAGTGCGCTTTTTCCGAACAGGTAGAGCGCACTGTCCTGGAGTGGAGTCGGCCGGTTTTTAACCCGCGGAAACCGGGTTGACAGGCAAGCGCGCTAAACTTTTCGACTACCAACTCCACTCAAATGTATCAGTTAAGTTAAAACTGATATATGCCATGCGATTGGCTACATTATATGAAAAATGGGATTGTATGCAAATTCTACGAGTATATGACTGAGTTTTCTTATAGTATCCTTTAGTAGGCTATCCTTTAATACTCAAAACATAGATAGGTATTTTGCACAATATTCAGTCTCATACTCTAACCTACCGTACCTAAGTTTGTAGGTATAGTGACTTCTGTCACGTAGCCTACCTTCCAGAAAATCTTTCGCATATAGCTAACTACGAAGGTAATCAACATGTTTGAATACGTCTGTCGTCTATTGATAAATTTTGTCTTTTTTTGTTGTTGCTGTCGCTTTCATATTTCCTGTAAAACGTACGGAATCCTTTTCTATTGTGTAAGAAAAGCTATTTAAACGATTTGTAACTGAAATATCAACAGTAAAACCAATGAAATTGGCTATTGTCTGCGCGGAGACATTCAGGCATTCTCCATTTTTATCGCCAACATCTTAACCATTCTTTATTTTTCCAATCCACCGCATTGACTCGAAACGTGTAATAAAATACACAATTTGTGTGATGGCTGTCAGCACGTAGAATACTAATTTTTCATTCTTTCTCTCTCTCTCTCTCGCTCTTTCCCGCGCTCAAAGAAAACCGCGGAAGAGACCGAGTGTATTATAGAAGACATTAAGAGAGAGAGAGAGAGAGAGTACATAGCCCGGTGTAATTTATGAGTTTGAGAGAGATATTCAAAGTTTATTTTCATATAAACTATTATTAACTTAAAAATGAAATTAGTGAAAAACAAAACCCGACATCTTGCTCGAATTGAGGCAAATTCCTTTTTCACTACAGAATTGTGTGATATATTACAAACAGAAGAAAGAACATGCATCTCTTCAGCAGCTGGAATGTCTGTCATGTTGTACTTGGGGTGTATGATAGTCTATTGCGTATGCGGCGTGCTGTGACAATGTCGAATGAATGCTGTCGAAAATTACACATTTTTAAAAGGGAGTATTCGGGCTAATTTTAAAATGTTTTCCTCAATGCTCAATTAACTTACTGTTTCTGTCGTTTCCTGAATTTATTTAGTAATAAACAACTTCCGGTTTGGTTTTTCCGCATCCAGTTTTATTGCTCGAGTTCCCGCTTTGTTGGTAAAACTTCCTGTTTGAGATGAAGGGTGAAAAACCATTGAAAACCGAAGGTCTCTATGTGTAACCCTTCAATCGCTACGCCAAATTCGTAAGAAAAAATGTTCCACTTCAGGTTTCGGGGTCAAGGGTTGATCTGGGAGGTCTATTTTTTTTTACGTAGAATCCTACTTTTTAATCCTTAACAGGATGCAATAACCCTACTATAGGTCACTATTTGTCACGGCTCGGAAGTTATGGGATCTGACATACTGATGGACAAACCAAGAGCAATAGCTTTTCCCAATGTTAGTATATTTCTACAGGTTAACCCATACGCATTTTAGACCGTATAAACGAAGCTTCGTTTATGGACGAGTGACGTAAGAAGCGGAACCCCTTACGTATGAAGCAACTCATGTACAGGGTGTGTTTTATCTGTTTCAAAATCCGATTCTCCAAAATGATCGAAACAGATTCGCGCATTTAGTGGGTTTAGACGATCAACGCGTTTGCATTTGAGTATCCGCTCATTTTCGAAGGATTTCGACGTTGAGAAAACGGACATTCATTTTCGAATAATAATAATTATTTTCACAGGCAGCACAACGCGAGACGACACTTTCCCCTTATTTCAGCTACGGTATATTTATTTACATTTCAACAAACGCTAAAATTACGATCGACTTCCGCGCGACCACCCTGTTTGTAGCGATTACGCGAGTACATACACAGCGCTACGTCACCAGTCCACTATCATGGTATCTCGCGAAATCGTTTTTCAGCGGTAGCGTCTCGTATGGGACCCCCCGGGCTTTTCCCATAAAGAGTAGAAAACCAAAAACTAATTCACTCTGCTAGTGTTGGATATTACATTTATCTAAAATAAAGACGTCTTGAGTGAAACGCGATATTTTAGAAACGCATCGTTTACGTAACAGAAGGTAAATGACAAAACCGAGATAATTCGGCGGACACGAGACGACCTAACGTTGCAACATTTCATCTTTCAATCGATGTTCTGCTACAGCTTTAAATCTTTTAAAGCTTTCGCTCGTGCTTCCGATGAACTTTCTCGCATTTAAATCGTTACCGCCTTCCTGGACCTTTCGCAAAGACCTCAAAGTGTAACGTGTTCTCTCTCTTTATGTATCGTAACTCGTTCTTAATCCCACTCGCGCATATGATTAAGTTGCTCGCGGGTTATTAGCACGAGCTGTCCGGCCTGTGATTGATGACTGTGTACTATGCATGACATCATGGAACGCTCAGTTTGCACGCATCGTACATCACTGACGTAACTGGCCAATAATATACCTGTAATATATATATATATACCGTATTATACTTTATTCTTTACCTAAATGCACCGAGCACCCTACCCTATATTAATGCCCTTCCTCCCCCTCCCCCCAATCTATTTTCTACAGAGAGAAGCATCAAAAACTAAATGCGTCTATGATTTTCCTGTCGGTCCTTCTTTTGTACACGAATTAACGAGATTGTCGGTGTTTTTGTGTACACGAATTAGCCATAAACCAGATCGAAAATCACCTACTCACATAATAAACGCACATTCAAATTTAGAACAGCCTTGGTACTCGTCGTACATTCATACGCTCTACTGCCTTAGACAAAGAGATAATTACTTCCTATTTCTTCTTGTTCTAGATTTCAACGAGAGTCTCAGCACAAAACATTTCAACTGAAATAAGAAGCGTTGAATGCAAATTTCTCTCTCGAAACCCCTAATAAGGGTTTCGAACCAAACGTTAAGGTGAACCCATAGTCCTTACGGCGCTAATGATGAAGAATAGGCAAAAATGCTCTTTTCCCTGACATAACCCTGAGTTTACTATACCACCTAGAAACTTACGGTAAAAACTGTTTAATAAAGGAAAGATTATTGTAGGTCACCATTTTTTTAATTTTTTTAAAATACTTCTTTTTAAATATAACTATATTTGAAGTAAAAATCATGTTTTTATACAGTTTTTTTACTTCAAATATTTAAAGGAATTCGTTAGGCGGATTTTCATTTAATTTGCATAAAATGCCGACTATATTTACTTACTTTGAAGTTGGAAACATACCTTGTTAATGTAATGATTTCTCATATTTTAAGAAATAAGACCCCGAAGTTCGAAGCCTAACTTTCTACCATGCTGGTTGATTGTTTACATTCGTATACTTGCCAAATTTTTCAACAGATTTACCGTTAATTAAATTTTTAAAAATATATTGTCTAAT
>JAQFYH010000474.1:0-12527 GCA_034694405.1 Scolopendrellopsis subnuda
CGCCCTCTTCGCCCCTCCCTGGATCTGCCACTGAGAGGACCTACCCATATTTTAACCTTCCATTCTACAAGGACTACTAGGGCCGGGCCCTGCCTTGTTTTGAAACTACCAGGGCCCGGCACTCCCAAGCCCTGGCTGAATCTCTACCCTGACCTCGGGAGAAAGAACCTTGTGGAATCAGCAGTGGGTTGTATGCTAAATTGTTGGCAGGCCTATCCTGTTCTCTCGAATAATGGAAACTCGATCGGTTCAAGACACACGACTGCTTAATAAGAGATCGAGAGTTCGGGGTGTACAGATTAAAATTATAGGATACACCCGCGAAAGAAACGGCAACGATCTGCTGCTGGTAATGCCATAGAGAGCAGGCATCATGATCCCAGCTCGAATTTTGCAATTTGATGAATGAGACAAAAAAAAAAAAACCAACTACGTTTCGGTCATCGCTGCAATCATCCAGTGTGAGTTTTAAACAGAAATGAAGAGAAAGTATTTGAACGGTTAATTAGGGAGAAGAAGCGTGAGAATAGAAAGAGGGGATATATTAGTCACGATAACTTGTGGTTTGAACTAAATCTATCTAAAAATAACAAGAAATTTAACACTTTTCTCCATGGTAATAAGTTTTTTCTTGTTTTGCATATATACGAAAGTAGTTGCAAATATAGGGTAAAGAATGGAGAATCTGTTGGCCAGACAATTTATATGGTTGCTTGAGTTGTTCATTTTTTTTTTTAAATTTATGAGTCTAAATTTTTGAGGGAGGCGTTTAGGTCCTGGGAGTGTGTGGATCAAGGTGGGTAAAGAGTATAAGTGGGTAAAGGTGTAGACTGTGCGAGGTAACCGGAGGTTCGGGTTTGATGTCCAGGTCAGCAGGTTCATCTCCTGCGTGTAAAGTTAGGACTGTAGGTCTACTACGGAAAAGAGCGCGCTCGTGTTGTGTTTATGGAACCAAATACTCCGGTGTATACGTCTCGTCGCGGGATTTATCAAAATTGACCCTCTCTGTTGACTGCGGTATTCCATGTTTGTCGTTTTTTGGAGGAAGAACTCCATACTAACTTATGAATCGCTGATCTGTTTGTGGGAGATGAACACTGGGAAGTGAGCAAGCTCCTAGTCGGCTAGTCCTGTTCTAATGTGTGGCAATCCCCCCCAGCACCCTGACTTTTGGAAATGTATAAAATCATCTAGGGCCTAGTGTGATTTTAAAAACTATATATATAATCAGGGGTGGATAAGCACTGCTTATCCACCCCTGATATAATTCATTTTAAAATAAAAACATTTTAGGCCAATAAAATGAAATATGCTGTATATTTTTTAAAAAAGCACAGTCCGGTTATTAATTTAAAAATTATGATTTTATACTGTACTATTCGTCCGACTTTAAATAAAAAAACAATCTTTAACTGCAAGAAAACTGTAAAATACTTGGCCAAAAACTGTATTCTATACAGTAATCTCATATATATATATATATATGAGAGAGAGAGAGAGAGACATATAGAGATGTATATATGATGACTAGGTATCCCCCCCCCCTGGCGAAATGTGAAAGCTGAAAGGACACCCCTGACGAATACGTTTTCTCATCCTCCTCGCAGATTAGGAATAGGAAAACGACGAATTTCAAAGCTGGATTTAGCATAAACACCTTTTTATATTTAAAAATTAAAAATAAAAAAAAACTCTTTACACCTGATAGATTTGATGTCGCATAGCCTAGTGCTTTGACAAGTGTTTTTTTGTTTATTGGTTCTGATGTATTAAAAAAATTAACATGGGCTGCAAGTTGTGGAAAATCTCTATATCGAAGGAAAAAATTACTGTTGATCAGAATAAATAATACTGTATGAAAAATAAAATAGATTGCCGATCTGTACTGTGTTTGAAATTATTCACCCTGCTTGCTGCTGTACGGCATTTTTTTTAACGTACATTTACGTAGAAGAGAGATATTAACAATTAAGTTAGATTCACGCTGTGGCATTTTACGCGCTTTAAAGGAAAGCTAATCAGCTTTACCTCACGAAACACTAATTGAATTGAAATGTAACTTTTTTTTCTTGAAAGTACGTCTTGTGTATGGATCGTGCCAAACCAATGCTGATCGCAGTTCTCTTCGTAATGAAGTTATCTTTAGTGGCAGTGGTTAAAGAAACTTTATGCTTCACTGACCAGCACGAGTTTGCTTACTCGTAACTTGCTGACGCTACGAAATAATACGAGTAAAAAAACACCTTGACAAATTATATATTTCCTGTTCTGTTTTGAATGCTTCGCGATTATAAAGACTTCCAACTCACCAGACCGAAGATCAACAATCGCGTTGTTTGAAAATAAACAAAACTGCTGGGTTTAACTTTATGAAAGGATAAATCTATGGGAATATCAGTATAAATTTTCTGCACGTAAAATTCTGTCCAGAGACACGTATATTTGGGAATGTGATATACTGATACACCCGCTGCTCTATAAAACAATCACCCCATAGTACCACCCCATTGTAGGCTATAACTTGCGTGTACGTCGGTTGTTTCATAGAACATATACGACGTATAATGCGAGGTTCGTCTCTTTTTCAAATGCTCCGTCACTCAATTCCACCATACGAATTTGCAAATTAACATTTTGAATATGTGTGTTTTGTTGCTGTTGTTTTAAGTTTAGCTGTAAGAAAGGTATAATTTACTTTCGATATTTTATTAAATATTACTCGTATTTCTTTATAGACTCTAGTTACTAAATTTTAATTTCTTTTGATTGCAGGTAAGGAAATGCAAAGCATTCATTTCTTGGCCGAGTCTATGTGGGATCTGTATAGCTGTTGTATAAAGGTATCACTCTACAGAGTGTAGTTCTTGCCTCTCTTTGTACCAGAGTTCGTTTGATTTGGTTTCTAGGAACGAAAATATTTTAAAGATCATGTCCTCCATACGAGGTTAATGAACAATATCAATTTAAAAGTTCACGAAACAACAAATATAGGCCTATTATTAACAATGGCAATGGCAAGGGCAAGTAGGAACATTTTTCATTGTACACCGTCAACTGTTGATCGTAAGCGCTACCGTTTTAACGCCAGAAAACTTCCACAGTTGAAGACGGGCGCTTTCGATGTGCACTGAAAAATGTTCGTATTACCTCATTAAATTAAAAAAGACGGAGTACTCAATACGTAATGTGGGAGATCTCGTGTTGCTAAAATGCTAGAAGATAGCTTCCACATCGAATTCCGTGTTCTTCGATTTCAGTATGTGAAAATAAAATGAGGAATGTGGATCCTCTCAGGAATTAGAATGTCCTCCTTGACCTCCTTGACCTCGGACTCGCCACCCACGCGTGGTGTGACCAAGGAGGATGGCGCAGGCCGCAGGTGATCCACCCTGCCCCCACTACTCTTTGGAAGAAGGGTTATAGTTGAAAAAAAAAATAAAAAAAAATAAAATGAAGAATTGGCCATCTTATTCTCAGGTTTTTACTTTTTAGTGTAAACATTTCATTTAACACTTAACAGTAATGGTGACGTAGGTAGTTCGAATAAATAATAACCATACTGTACACCGATATAGTTAGTTGTTCAGATTCCGAAAAAAAAATTCTATCAATATTTGTACGTTTAGTTCCCAACATTTTATTTTTGATTTTCGGGCCACGTATGACCTATTAATGGCTGTGTTAACGTAAACTATAAATTTTCGCGTGATTATTATTACACCGACGGTTGTATGAGGGCTGGGAAAATAGTACACCTTAAAAAAATTGCATTAACAAAACTTTTTTTTCCCTTGCCATTCTCTTTTGCTGTTATCTCATATTTTGACGGGTATGGCTGTTAAGTTACACACATAGATCTTATTATTACAATTATACGGCGGGGCTGCGGTGACAAGGACGTTTTGAACTGCAGCTGCTGTAGTATGGGACCGAGTTAATTTCTCTTACGATGTTTTTCTCCTCACAAAATAATTAACGCCTGTTTATTATTATTATTTTGTTGATTATACAAGAGCTGTATTTCTGCATAAATTATTAACTTTGTCCTACTTTGTGTGACTTGTGTTTCGAGTTTGTAATTTCTTAGTTTTACCCGTGGTTACAGGTTGATTTTCACGAGTTTTTTTTTTAATTTTGAAAAGGAATTTGAATTGAGGCATAACTGAATGTTACATTTTTTTATTTATTTATACGTGATAGATATGACCATATCTATTCAAACCGTAGAAGTGGAAAATTTTTAAAAAATATTATCGCGATGTTCCTTAAAACGATTTTTCTCGACCTTTGCAAAGATCCATAATTCAAAGAATTTCCACATCTGTATAATTATTCCTCATATATTTTCGCATCCTATTGGGTAAAATGCCGTTATAAAAATATAATTTAAATCAATTTATCCATCATAAATGTCTCACCCCCGCGGACCCAGCCATTATCCCAGTTTTATTTTTAAATTTATTCTGGAGTTTATTCATTGCGGTTCTCAAAATAGCTATTTATTTTAAACCCGCACAGCACCGCGTTTATTATCATGGGTACTAGCTGACCCGCAGCAACGCTATTTTATTTTTGCTGAATTATTTATTTGTTTGGCCGGTAAAATGTATACATTTTGGTCAGTACAAATTCTGCAGAATTTTTTTTAACTACCATCGGGAATCTTTTGGGTATTTACTTTTTTAATACATTTTTTCTCCAAATAATTATTATCGATTTTTTTTAATGTGCATTCATTTTATTATGAATTTACTCCGACCGTATGTATATATATATTTTGGCTTTTCCATGTTACGAATTGTTAAAAAAAAATTATTGTTTCCATAAAGTTGCTGAGTACATTTTTACCGGCATTCTATAACTCATTCATCTGTCACTTTTACGGAGTAGAATTTTCTGGCAATTGTGAGAAATTTGATTCTTCAAAATTAAAGTTTATATTCTGTATATTGTATAGTCCACGAAGTCTCCTGAGTTTTCTCTATATTTTCGTAGGATAGGACATTTAGGTTTAGCCCATATCTAAAGTATTCGAAGCAGTTGGGAACTTGGGAGTCTTGCTGAGACAAGATCAGCGAAGGTGAAACCTAGGTAGGCCTACATCGTTCGCGTATTTATAGCATATTATAGGTCTACCGTATTATTTTGTTTTTATCACGATATAAATTAAGGGCTTTCATCACGTAACAAGACACACGTCTAGAGAGTCGCAGACTATAATATTTTCTTTTTTAAAATAATATGATCCATCAAAATGTTGTATAATGGTATAGTTTCAGAGCCCGTAGGGGCCGACCAGTCATATTGGCAGAAGAAAATGAAAGGTTTTCTCGCCATTAGAAACAATTCCATCACACTATTTATTAACACACATCTATCAATAAATATACGTATTAAAAATATATTGACCCTTGATATAGTTTGGTAACGTAAAATGTGTTGAGATTTTTTTTTTAAATTCCTTTTATAGCTAATCTTATTCTTCTTAGTTTATTTTCTTCTTATTTTCTTATCTTCTTATCTTCTTCTTATTTGCTTCTTAGTTTATTTTGTTTTTTATGGTGTTATGAGTGTAATGTGATTTTAATTAATAAAACCCAATAAAAATTGTAAATTATAACAAGATCGAATAATCCTCTTGATCATAATAATGTGCTTGCTGTACACGCTGAACACGGCATAAAATAAAATGTATACTCGTCAGGGTGATCACAAATCGACAAAAACAAAATGGTGCAGTCGTAAAAGTGCCCTTCTTTTCCGTAGATATAACCTGCTCTCCCCCTGAGTCCTGACCCATCCCATCCCATCGCATCTCGGAGGATTGAGTGATCTGTTTGGTAGAGAATAGAGATGAACACTGGGCAAGGGATTAGCCAGAATTTTGTAGGGCTAAGGCCCACGTCCCACCGCGACCCCTCGGCAGAAGGAAAAACGGGTGGAAGATGATTCAGTTAATAACTTTCTGTTGATAGGCCCAAGGAGTATCATATCCTATCCTGTCATGTAGAGATTTTCGGTTGGAGTTGGCTTGGAACAATAATGTCTTTCACCTGGTCGCAGAAGATATGATTGCTCCAAGCCGACTTCTTCCTTTAATGAGTTCAAACTTCAGTCACTTCGGTTCTACATTTCTTTTGGCACACCCACCATTTTTAATACTGATATTTTGAAGTATAACTGTATGGTTTGAAGTATGCAATTATACGTTTTCCGAGTGACAAGATATATAAATTTGGTGTCCGCTGTGACCTAATAATATACAGATACGAGAGGGTTATTCTTAAAGGTGATAATTAGCTACACTCAGAAATAGTAGTCCAGAACCTGAATGCTGTAATAAGTTAATAACGTCTGGCACTTCGAAGGAGGAGAAGGTAGGCCCAGCCGGGGTGCACTCCCTATACATGTAATACAAATTTTGTGGCTAAGGACAAAGGTTAACGACGGATGGCGGCACCGTCGCGTCTACTAACATGGTATATAAAATCTCAGGTTATAGGCCTACAGTTTGAACGAAAACGCTCATTGGCTAATCCAAATATGAGTCTGTGGAGGGAAATTTAAAAGACGGAGCGCCATAGTCCTCCACCTAGACTCAAGTGTTCATTAGCCAATGAGCGTTTTCGTTCAAACCGTACAACCTGAGATTTTATATACCATGTTAGTAGACGCGACGGTGCCGCCATCTGCCGTTAACTTATCTTTTATCCATTGCGCTGACCAAATAGGCACCCGGTCCGGGTTTGAACCAGCAATATGAGAAAAGAGGTGTTTTCGTGGAGTTCATAACCGGATCGGTTCGGTTCTAATAATGGTAAACGAACACTAGAAATATAAGACAAACAATTGAATCTTGTTTGACGAATTAAATTTTCCTAAAAAGCTACGAGTGAAAACGTACTTAAACCAATGACCCTCAACGTCATATTCTCGACATAACTGTAAAAATCATGTTTCGATCACGTTAGCTGCCTTCATCTATCAGACTATCACTAACCTTTTTTTTCCGCAAAAATTGAATTAATAACAGAGTTCGTATTCTTTAGTTTAGCAACGTCGATCATAACCACAGAGCTAGACACCAATAATCTTCAAAGGTATTTTATAGAGCGTGTGTCCCAGTTTCTCTAACAAAACCGCGGGAAATTTAGGATATTCCCAACACGACACGGGAATGTCAGACGTTAGTGGGTGGGTTATTAAAAATCGACTTTGATTCATCATCACCACCGCCGGGATTCATCGTTAATGGGTATAAATGCTCATCACATAGGAGGGACGACGAGGCGGGGGAGATAAACCGGACACCCCAGGGTATAAACACACGGGGCCAGATGATCATAATTTATATCAGAGCTGCGCTGATGACTGATGATGAACAAAAAATTAGATGACGAGGTGGAGCATCTTCAAATGGCGTGAAACAGATTATTAAACTGAATTACGTAAAACGTGGTTTATGTTTGGGAGGAGCTCAGAAGGAAGGGATTGGCGCGCAGTCTTTTCTAGTACCGTCGTCATACAGGTGTTTCCTTACAGTACCGAGGTGCAATCTGGCCAATTGACTAGTCAGTATCATTTTTTTGTAATTGAATGACTTTGCGAAAAGAAAGAACTGTTCTAATCGTCTAGACAGAACCCTGGCATTGCAGCAAGCAGTTTCAACTGGTGATTCGACGAAGAACTCAGTTTTAGACACATTTCGCAACAACGAACGAATACCCAAGTACGACTACGAGTCTATGGTGTGCCAAAGTGTAAATTTATCATCTGCGCAGAAGACCAGTTATCCCGATAACTTGTCGTCTGCGCAGATGAAAATTATACTGAACTGCCAACTTCGGCACCCGATACTCGGATTTGTAATTTTGCATTCTTTGGTCGTAGCGAAATATATCTAATATCTCCCTTGGAAATTATTTATTCCTACCCCGCACAAAAACCTAAAATCGGTGTCGTTCTAATAAACCTGCCGGAAAGATGATGGAAATTCCCCTGTAACATATTATGGTGAATTATACAGCAGTTCGACAGTTACACACCCACAAAAAGTTCTGGATAGTGAAGTCGGCTGAAGGATAAACGCACAATCAAAGATAACGTAACCTTCTACACAAACCATCCCCGCTAAATTGAACTTCTTTGCACGCGCATAGACCAGAACCATCGAAGGACTAAATATTTATTAAGCAGAAGTCGTACAACCATCGCACGAAAATCGCAGAAAGAATCCAGCGCCATTTGCAAGATTATTAACCTTAGTCTCAATCCCCGTCATTCGAAAAAAAAAAGCACTCTCTATCTATGAATATGGTTTAGAGCTAAAAAACCATCCAAGGATCCACTGTCTAAACAAGACGTTACTGTTTATAAAGAAGAAAAAAACACCCGAGACGAGCTCATGCCTTGATTTAATCTCTTGAATTTATACTCGCTGTCTTTATACAAATATGCTCGATATATTTACATTTTGCGAACTGCCACGAGGGCCTTTAATCTCTAAAAACATCCCGGTTATCCACATCGTTCATCATTTACGGGGCGTCGAAAAGGAGAGCATTTATTCGCATTATCATTATGAATGATCGAGTAACCCGAAATCAGGCCACATGACGGCAGCGAAGGACATCTATTATTTTTTTTTTGGGTGGTTCTCCGAAAGTCACACGCATTAATTACGAGCACATCTCCCTTCATTTGTAAAAGATATTTATGAATATCTCTTTTATAATACTGAGCTTTTGAGGATAATATGAATGAATCTATATTTACGAGTTCAAAAAGACAAAAACTAATTAAACGTGCCTACATGCGACCCGTGAGGAGTTCGTGGACCCTATTGAGTTGGGTACTTCCGCCTCCAACCGTTGATCGTTCAGACTTTCTCCGAATCAGGACAGCGCAAGTTATAACTGTCCTGCGTAAATTGTACGTTTTCGACTAAGTGACCATTGTCACCATTCGAAGAAACATAAGTCGACCAAATGTCACTTTATCCATCCTTATGACATATTGGTGTTAGTTGGCCGCCAACCTCCAGAATGAAGAAGTGTGGCATACAGCACACTGGTGCTACACTGCGTTTGAAAAAAAATGCCCATGAATACACCGGAATTAAAAACCCGGATTTTATCCGGATTACTGATAACACCAGACTAGGATTCTAATGATCGTCGTGAATCATACATTACGATATAACGAAGAAAATTTCCTACCTCGAAAAATGACATTTTCTGGCTCTTCCTGCGCTGCCCCTGTCAAGGGGAAGCTGCAGGCACAATCACCGATTTGCTATCCTAAATGGCCACTATATTCCTCGCTACACTTCCTGCTTTTTGATATAACGGTATTAAACTGGGTCTAAAATGCCTCACTGTATCCAGTCACACACACACACGCGACGGCGACGTAATATAAACAAGCAAGAGGTGGGTGGCAGAGATATACGCTTTTGCGCGCGCGCGCTCGCGCCAGGGCGGTTGCTTCGCGCAGTTTCGTCGCTGGGCTGCCGTAAATATTGACGAGAAGAAGAAGCGGGGGGAACCGGAAAGCACGTGCTGGCCCCTGGGTCATGTAAGTTACGTCACGAGAAATGAGGCAGTGACGTAATCGCGAAATATTCACCTTGAAAATATCGATTGAACTTTCGTGACTATTTTCAACCCTTTTTTTTTGCTACTTATATAAATCGGTTATATTTTCGGTTTCGTTTATTAGAAACCGCATAAATTTACGATCAATAAAATCGGTGCAATAATTATCTATTTATAGATACGGATTCCAGCGCTCAGCATTGACGAGAACGGAACCATGATGGCACTTTTCGGGTTTGAGAAACAACCCCGCCCCATTTATTCCCAGCTCGACGTCGTAATCCGCAAACATTTGAAATCGGCAGGTGTCTCACAATCGATCAGTATAAAAACTCCCACTAGCAATTTGTTGATTTTTATTTTACCGCTCCATACCTGATATAAGTTACGATTCAAGAAACATGGCACATAGCATTTCAATATAACCTCTGTCAGTTGTGTTTTCGTATATCTTTGTTTTCTTTCAAAAGAAATCACAATTTCGAGATGTCAATAACAAAGATGCAAAGCTAACTTTTGCGAAAATAGCCAATTTAAGACATTTCTCGGGTCAGGAAATGAACCCCACAATTTTAACGCTCTATTATCGCGCGATTTATTACGCGATGTAACCGCCTCCATCTTAACTAGCTACTTATTATTCGCTCGTTATACCTTTTATTATCGGACGGTTCCTTCGCCACCATCTCCCCCTCCCCATCACAAATACGAGAGAAACCTTAAAATGGATATCCTGCATACGCTGTGGAGAATGGAATATCTACCAAAATACGAAGATCACGGAAAAATTCAGTAAAATCCAGAAGGAGGGCGTGTCATACGTCTGTCGAGCCTGCACACGGGACGAAAGATGCTGCTGCAAAGATGGTGAGGAGGTTTCCAAGGTTGGAGTTTCCGACAACACATCGTCAAATTATCAAGAACTCGAAGATCTGAGAAAGGGACATGAGGAATCGGAAAAAGAAATTCGTGATATGAAAGATGTCATCGCTACCCTCGTTGGGCCTAACGCGGAAACTGCGAAAGATCATGAAAACATTATTAAGGAAATCCAAAGTAAACTTCAATCACTTACGAGTTTCATGACGGCGTTGTCCAAGAGCGTCCTCCCTGCGGAATTAGAAGATCAATCGTTGTTCACCGAAGAGGATTTCCCTGAACTAGGCAGGTCCATCAAAATATTAGAAAACACCCAATTTCTCACTACCCAGAAGTGCACCGAACTGATCGGAAGAGAATTTGTTGATAGAAACAAGAGACAAAAAAATCTCATCGTGTACGGTGTTGAAGAAACACCATCCCGGGACAGCGGGGAAATAATTCAACACGACAAGGGCTGTATCGAATACATCTTGGACGCCCTAGACGCTGGTGTAGACCTTGACTGCATGCAGGAACCCCCAATTCGTTTGGGAAAGCGACAAGATCGTGGCCATCGCCCCATCAAGATAAGATTTAGGAATAAACACCACGTTGAATACTTGATGAGCAACGCCTACAAGTGCAGAAATATTGTCATGAACAGCGAGGGAAAACAGATTGGCTTGTCGCTTGATTTAACGCCAGGCGAAAGACAGCTTAAGAACCACAACAAGAAAAAAAAATTCCGCGGTGGAGAGGAAGATGGAGACGCTGCGTCTGATTCAGCTGTAGAAGAGCCGGCACCGGTAGACACCAAAACAAGAAGAAGAAGCCTAGTAGTCCACACCATCCCTCAACACGATGACAACCCCCGTCCCAAAAAATCCAACCGATCTCAACAATGACAAAATTTAAAGATATTGTTGATTAACTTCAGGAGTATTCGGAACAAGATGGGTAAAATTCAAAATATTCTGCTCTCAGACGAACCTGATATAATTATTGGCAACGAGACATGGCTCGAAGAATCTGATTCCACTTACGGGCTCCTAGGCGAATCCAATTACTCCTGCCATCGATCCGACAGACTTGGGAAGGGTGGTGGAGTGATGGTGATCTACAAGAATAATCTAAATGTACAGCAGTTGAATATCGACCCCACTGGTGATTCTGAAGTGTGCTGGATAAAAATACGGACCAACCAAGACAAGATTATTGGTATCGGCTCCGCATATAGACCCAAATATGACACCGTCATGTTTGAAAATCTAACTGCCCAGATTGAATCGTTTCTTCAAGACTGTGACTACCTAATCGTCGGAGGCGACTTCAACCTTCCCGATATAGACTGGGAGGATGAAGATTACAGCGATAACTCTACCATTTTTGAGTCCCTGGAGACATTCATGGCGATATTCAACCTTAGACAGTGTGTCAAACAAGGCACTCGTAAAAACTCTACTGGTGAAAACGTTCTTGATTTAATTTTTACGAACGTTCCCTACAATATCACTATTGAAATTCAACCAGGAGTCTCTGATCATGAGATCGTTACCGCCAGCATCCCACTTTCTCCTCTCGAGAAAAAAAACAATACCCCCAAGTTCTACAGAAAATTCACCCAGCAACATGTTGCCAACCTAAACCTCACTCTTTTTGAAAAATATCAGTCTTTCAACACCCCTGAAAATTTAAAAAGTACTGTCAACGATCTCTACGAACAATATATGGCTGATCTTAACTTCGCAATCAACAAAGAAATACCCCTAATTCAAGAAAAGAAGACCCGATACAAGAACCCATGGATTAATAGGAGCATCGAAACCCTTCTGAAGAGGAAAAAAAGACTGAAAAGTAATATCAAAAAATTCGGTCACTACCACTTACTCGACAAACAAAAGCATCTAGAAGATGAGATTGCTTCGCAAATTGAACTTTCCCAAAGGTCTTACTTCGCCTCCATCTGTGATGAATCTACCTACAACCCTAAAGCTTTCTGGAACTTTATAAACAAATTCCGTAAAAATCCTATACCCCCCCAACCGTTACATCTGGATGAAGAGGAATATA
>JAQFYH010000475.1:0-12523 GCA_034694405.1 Scolopendrellopsis subnuda
CCCTGCCCCCACTACCCTTTGAAAGAAGGATTAATAATGTGGGTTACAGTTGAAACAAGGCTCCAATTGACTCGCTATCTGTTCCGGAGAGAGCGCACAGCCGCAGACTACTACGTGTAAGACTAGATATGGGGGGGGGGGGGTTAAGGCCTACCGTCCCCACCCGTAATGAGAGATGTGTCCTCCTAATTCGTAGAATATATACTCGTAAGATGATACCGTTACTGAATGCCAGCTGCCATCAGGACGCCATAAATTACTTTTCTGGAAATTGTAATAAGAAAAGGTATGAAGTATAGGAAAAACTGGATGGATCAGGTTTAGGTCGGTTGGGAACGTATTAATTTAATATATTTTTGCTTATAATAAATACGAAGTATATAGGTGCGCAATTCAGCTAAGGAGGAGTTTGTGACATTTAGCGGATAATAAATAAATAAAAAACCCTTCAGGTGGATAAACCGTGTTTGAATAAGCTTTGTTATCATGTTGACTAATAACTTTAAAATTTGCAAAAAAAGTTTGTAAACAATATAGTCCGTCTTGGATTGGTACAATGTCCCAGAATCCACAACAGAACATGGACATAATAGACAAAAAAATCAGTCTAATTCTACAATAGAAATTTTGCAAAATACAGAACGTATTTGCACCATACTTTTACTCGGTATAAACGATTTCGAAAATTCTTTTTAGCCTGTTTCACAGGCAAAACGTACAGCATGTACGTAGGTCATCGATGGGAACTGATGGATTAATTGTAATAAAATACTTTATACTACAGTAAATTGTTGCTTTTTAGAACTTTTTAGAAGGTTTCAATTTCTATGCGAGTGAAAATTTAGAGCGACTTGAGCAACGCGCATATCGCGAAGTTATAGGAATTTGCATGTACAAATAATATTACGGCTATAGCCTATTCGCACTTTACGTAAAATTATGTAGTTGGATCGGTCACTCATGGTATCAGACACATTTCGCAACTGCGACGAACAAGTACGAGTGTATGGGGTGCCGCGAAGTATTCACTGTTCAGAATATTGTAGTCTGCGCAGACGAAAAATTTAGCAGATAACTTGTTCGTCTGCGCAGATGAAAATTTACACTTCGAAATTCGTTTATTTCGTCTATAAGTCTGCGAACAGTAAAGCCGCGTACACACGAGAAGTTTTTCGTCACATTTTCGTAACACTTTTGTGTCACACTTTCACGAAAAAACCTGGCGATCAAAAAATACTGCGGCGCACAGGTCTTGCTGTACTCTAATTGATCAAAATCGAAAAGTGTGACACAAAAGTTCGACAATGTTCAACAATCTAAGCACTTGTGCTTGAGTTTCAAAAAGTGTGACACTAAAGTGTTTGAAAAATGTGATGAAAATTTTCTCTTGTGTACGCGCCTTTACACCAACGGTAACTGTTGGAAGTGGGGTGTCTTGCTCCCAATAGTGAAGAAGCTTAGGGTTTCAGAGAACGATTATATATTTCATTATTACGTAAAGTGGCGAAAAAGACTCGCTTAAGCTTTTGTAAATAGATTTGTACTTTAAAAAATATAGTTAAACTATTATTATTATGCGATTATACTTATACCGTCCAGCATCACAGAATATATTACAATTTAATGATACAATGTTGTAACAATATTGGCATAAACTTTAAAGGGTGTATTAATTATCCTCCATAATAATTCGTAGGTATAATGTAGTTGATTCGGGTGGTCGCGTAGGCTTACTTGCGGAGAAAAGGCGCTATTCTTCGTAGTACAATCTAAGCAAGGGCTGTGTTCCATTTTTGTATGTTATATGTTGGGGACTAAGTCTTTTTTTTTGTTATTATTTTTTTTATACTTTAATTTTCTTTTCTTTTTCGTCATGAAGTTAACGCCCTTTCGATGAGCTAATATATTATGTCACAATTTTCTATAGACCCCATAGGCTAGTCATATACAAACAAAATGGAAGGATTCGGCGAATTATAGCGATTACAATATTATTTCTGTCATGTGATTGCAATGGCGTGCTTTACAACTACAACTGAAACTATGTACAAATGGGGAAAAATGCGATAAATATAACAATGTTGGTCAAAAACATTTTAAAATTTTATGTACAGATCTATAGTTACTATCTTGTTTAATTTAAATTCCAACGTAGCAGTTCGACAATATTTTCGTAAAACGTCTTTTTTTGTTCCACCTCTTTTCTTATTTTCGCAGTTCACTTATTCAGTTCACTGAAAGAAACCACCATCATCCCACAATCCCAAAATGTAGTTTTCGCCATATTCGGCTAGTGATTGCAGCGACGTCTATTATGTTACATTTGAACTCTAGTCTTTATGACATTGATCGATGTTATTGATATTTCTGTTTAGTGGATTGGTATACCAGAAGTTTTAAAAATCACGTTCAATAATAAAATAATTAAACCGAAATAAATATAAAAGCAAACGCTCGAAAACCGATCAAAGAACCACTTTGTAGAGAAAGTGAAGATCACCACCCCTCCGTAAGTAAAATTTCCAAACATTTTCTGGCTAAACACTATAGAGGGATTTCATATCTTTGCATATGTCTATTTTGGAGCTCTGACCCGTCTATTATTTATTATTTCAATGACGAGGTCGTTCACGATTCCTCCGAAAAAAGCGAGCATTTCGCCCCTAAAACAAGCTAAAAAGGACCTAAAGCAAGACCTAAAGTCAATTTCCAAATCATTTACAACGTTTTGGCGTTAAATAATTCCATTTAGGAGGTTTTTTTTTTAAACATTTTGGAAATAGAAGATCCTGTTCCTATTTATAGCAGAATAGATTTTGTCTGGTCATAACTGCGCAGCCTTAACGTTTTAATTTGGACTCAGAGCATGCGTATAACGTCATCTAGTAGTGAAATCTGTAAAGTGCACCCAAATAGGATTATTGACAGATTTCACTAGATGACGTTGTTACATAAATGAAACAGCTTTTGCTCAATTTAATTTCTTTCATATAAAAACAGCCCAGGTTTTGGAAGAGTCCAAATGCAAACGGTACGAGTAGAATGTGACTGACTGATAATTTCCGGCCTTTGGATGGCCAGGCAGATATTCCCTTCCTCTACATTCTACAACGTGTTTTTTTTTTTTTTCGTATTTCGGGCAATCGTTTAGTAGCTGAACGTGATTTTTTTTATATCTTAATCCTTTTTGTCACATTGTTTAAAATATTTCTTGTTAATTAAGCTTGTGAAATTCTTCTTTGTAAAGAATTTATTAATCGTCTTCGATCGTCGATGTGCTAATTCTCTGATGCTCTTCCTTGAAACGAACTTCTCGCACCCCCGGTCTCCTTTCTCGCACTCTGGGTTCGATCACTAGAACGGGAGGCGCGTCAGAAACGTCGACCGTCTCGTCCTCCTCTTCGGCCGCCGCGCTGGGTTCTTCCTCCGAAACCTGTTCGACCGGACGTCGTTCCAGTTGTCGTCTTCCTCTGACGTTGCTATTGTTGTTGTTGAATGTTATGAAGGAATCTGATTCCTTCACCTTCTGATTGGCTGAATTCAAATACGAACTTGACCAATTGTGAAAGTTCTGAAAGAAAAACATTGCAGTTTAGAGTTGCAGCGAACAATATCCAGATGGTGTGAGGCATCATCCAATCAGGATGCAGGTCTAAGTGGTCGGTCATCTTGGAACTACGAAATGCACCTCACCCCGTGGATTTAATTGGAATAACCGAATTGACCCTCTCGGGTGGCAGAAAGAAATTTTACCCACGAAAATAAATTGTTAAATACTGTAATTTAATTTTCCACAGAACCCACAGTATCGTTCATTGATAAAATCAGCCCTGTTCTCGAATTATAACCGGGATCGAATCGGCGACTTTCGATTCGTACTCACCAGTATAAAACACGCTCCTAATAACAGAAGCTTAGTAGAAGGATCAAGTTCCTTGGGAAAAGACACTTCGGTTCCCTTGAACCAGTAACCGTTCGCCAACAGTCGACTGCGACACACGTCACCCACCTGCGTCATGCCGTCGGATAGGACAACCTGCGAGAACACGAGAATTCCAAAGTCAGATAATGAACATTCCTGGAAATCAAAATTTAAAATGTGCATCGTTTTGAAAACGTACTCGGAATTCGTATTCCCAAAGAATCGCGCAAGTGCAGATGCAGTCTCTGGCGATGTACAGTTGGGATTCGCCCAATTCGTTCTTGATGACGTAGTGAAGGTCACTCAGTTTCGTCTTTTCCACGCCTCCCAATAAACTCCCATAGGGAGTAGTTACTTCCAGTTGCAATATTTCCTAAACAAACAAACAAATTATTTGATAAAACAACCGAAAGTCCAACGTACACCCGTCAGTTTTTCCCATTTCGTATGACGGAAGAAATGGCTCTTGCGTCGAGGCAAAGCAGTTGCAGAATCTGCACGCATCTCGTGGTTATCAACATTGCTACAGTGCGCATAAGCAGCGGCATTTTAAAACTTGCCGTTTGGGCAAGAACTGTTCCTCTCATCGCGAATCGAAAAAGATGAACGGGTTTGAAAAACATCCACTTACCCGCGTTGGCAGAAAACCAGCGTATCTGTACTCCTGGTAGACCTTTCTTAGGAAGTGTGCCACGTCTTTGCCAGCAGAGTCGAGCACACGAAGTTCGTAGGGCATCCTAGGAGTCGCTTTTGTCTCTTCCTGAAGAGCAGCCGCCGTTTCTTGTTCTGTAAAAAAACATTGTGTTACTTTGTTTTTCTAATGGCAAATTCTCCAACTTGCAACAACAGGAATGGTATCTCGGGGTTTTCACGTTCCCATTGAAAACAACACTTTCGCAAGTGTCGTACGTGTTCAGCAACTGTTGGTTTTCTAAACTTTACCCGTAATTTCAACAGATTGAGTGGACTGGAACTTTAGGCGCTTTTAATTGAAAGATAAACGTAGAATTCTCGGCTTAGGTTTCGGCCATTAAAAAATTAGTATAGATAAAACGCAGATCGCAGCACCACGGTTGTTGGTTCAAAACTTCAAATCCGCGCAATATCAAGAAAATTTAGGACTGACAGATCATTACCAGTTCCACCAATTCCAAGAAAGAGGAAGTCTCCGTGTCTGTCGACCACGACGAATTTATAAGCGGGATCCTCGTCCAGTGACGAATTTCCTGTTAAAATATAAATGGAAAATTATATTCATTTTTGAAAACTTGTTATGTCCGAAAACTCCGCATTCCTCAAGACGAAATTCTGGCGGATAAAAAAAGGTGGGTCAGAACTTTTTCGCTGCCATTCATTTTTCTTGCGGACAGTAAAAATGACCGTCTTGACAAAATTCTTGATTCGTACTCAAGGTCATCCTTTGTGAATCGCACTTTAGTCTAGGCTGTGAATTCATTATTGTATGATCTTACCCATTAAAAATTCTCCCCAGCGAAGTGGACTGTCCGACACTTCGAACAGCGCGAACTGATCGATGGCATCGAGTGACTGTGTGAAATTATCGTTTCCGTCCCTTTCCGAAACTTCGATGACGTCGATAACGTCCGAATCCGCTGCCGACGGCCTGAGGGGTAACACGGACAATTCGCTGATCCTTTCCAATTCCTCCGAAGGAGCTGAAAGTTGAATGAAATAGTCGAGTGATAAAGTGTTTTGAGTGAAATTTAAATAAAACATATTCAAAATGAGCAAAGCATTGCCAAGTATCCTAATTAACTCTCCTGTTATAACAATACACTAGAATTACTTCTTATTTTGACAGTTTGTTTGCCACAGGAAGTGGGAATCGTATTTAGCTATTCTTCGCATCAGCATATTGAGCTACGAAACGTCGGAAAGATATTCTGTTGCCGCGTTTTCAATTATTCCGTTCTTTCATTCTTTTACAGTTTATAAATGCGCGGGTTCATTGATTAATTATTTATTAATATTTAATCAATTTCATGTTTTGAACTGCGCAAAACAATTAAAACGCAGAGGCTTTTACGTAATTGCTGCTTGAAAATCGAATCACTCGAGAAATCTCATTTATAGCTGCAGATGCTGATGGGGATTTGGATACGCGATCGACATTTGTTCGCATTCGCACGATCGTTATTTATTCCATTTTCCAAAAACAGAAATTAATGTTTTGTTTCTTTTTACGAAAAGGGAAGAAGGGAAAGGAAAAATTCACCCTTGTTGCTGGACGATTTCATGCAAGATTTAAACTATTCAGATTAAATTATTTATTGCGGAATGACTTGGGACACTTACGATGATAGACCTGACCTTCAACTTGCTTCTCACGCACCTTTCGATAGATACCTTACATTTTTTCTTGCACTTTTATTTAAAACAAATTCACTACAGTAAACTTCGTATCGAAATACTGTAAAAGGGCACAATACATTTTACGAAACGGAAATGTATTGTGCCACCTTTCAAGTAGTTGCACTCGTACGGGTACTCGAAAAACTGAATTCTTTGAGCTGTTATTTGTGGCGAGAACATTTTTTTGAAAATGGTACAGGGAGGGGAGCGGTAGTAACCCCTCCCACCTCCCCATAGATTCACCGCATTTTAGGATAACTTCTTCGGGTTACGGTACTGCGCTCATTTTCCCCCCGAACGTACATTTCACGTCTTGTTCGTTTTTCTCTCTTGATTTCTCTAGTGGTACTAAGTTACGTAGAATCGTAGATGAGACGTAGAATTTAGTACCAACTCACCTGGTGGCAACTCCAGTGAAGACTGCGTAGTTTTCCACGATGGAGCCGGGGATGGAAGTTTATGTTTCGGAGATATCTTGTAACTGGCTGCCGGACTTTTTCGAGCCACTTCCGGGGTCTCTCTCGTAGCTCTGGGCCGATCAAATGGAGGAGATCCCGTTACCCTTCTTCCTTGCACGCGCGGTCTCTGCTCCGACATCATTTCCGGAGTCTGAGTGACTGACGTGGGCAAGGTTTGGTCGGTGCTGATTTCCTGGAATCCTTCTGGAAGAGACGTGCTCGTGTTCGACGGAAGAGACTGACTAGTTGAATGGGAAGTGTCGACGACGAGACGCGATTGGTCCATCGAAGGTCTGTACGGGACTCTCGCCGATGACGTGGGGTACATTCTGGACGTCGTCCGGTATTGGGGAGTCGTCGGTAACCTCGACGACGAATCGTGAACGGATCTGGGCTGTCTGTCGACGATGATTGGCGGGGAAGGCAGAACGGATCCGAAGCGTTGAGGAACGTGACCTTCGGAACGCGAGGGACGAAGCTCGTGCCTCTGACGCGACGGAATGGCGGTCGTTCTTGCCGGATACCTGGAATACTGTCTGAGCTCCTGCTGTAACCTCGGAGAATAGGAATGTCCTTCGAACAATCGACTGCTGGGTGCGAAGCGACCGGGCAGTTCCTCCGCCGATCTGTCTCCGTATTGCGTGTAGGGATACTGTTGGCCCGCGTCGATCGGGGTCGTGGAAGTCGGTCTGTAGTACATCAGGAGTTCCGGAGAATAGAAGGGAGATCTACCGGGGTCGTCCATCGACTCCCTAGAGAGCGGACGTCTCTCGGGATATTGACTCGGAAGTCTCCTGCCGTAGCGCAGGGTTCTCGGATCGGACGGTCTGTAAGATCTGACCGACAGACTCGGATCAGACAGAATCCCTCCCGCCATGGCGCCTTCCAACGAATCTATCGTCGAATCGAGGTAGTTTGATCTGGAACCCGTATCCGGCCTGTAAGAACGCGGAGCCTCTTGGAATGCTTCAGTTCTGTGAGTCGCAGGCCGATAAGGAATTCTTCTGGTCTCTGGTAACGTGGCCGGATACTGAAGACCCGATCTTTCGAATTCTTGGGGAAACTGTTCCGAAACCGAATAAACGGTGTCCGGATTCGGACGATGGAAGGACGTGGCGACTGCCAACGGTGGCGGTTGTTGCCGAACGGACGGAGATCGAGCTCGAGGTTCCATTCCGTGTTGAATCTCCCACACGCGTTCATCGCGTTCCTCCTGCAGGTTACTCTCGCTGTACGATCTCCTCCTGATCGTCACCGGCGACGTCTCTCGTTCGAGCGACCGCGGGGCCGCTTGTTGCTCCATCCGCCTTTCGGCGGCGGGCCGGTAACTCACCGGGTTCCGTTCGTACCTGCGTTGCGTCTGAGAAGGAACCATGCGACTCGTAGGAATATTTCTGGTGTAGACTGGTCTCTGAATCGATCTCTGATGCATCTCACTGACGGGAGGGGGATATTGTCTTCTCGGGGCTTCCCGACCGGTTATAGACGACGGCGAGGAACGTTCGATCATTGGCTGAAGGCGCTGTCTTTGGCTAATTCTACTGGATGGCATTTGGACCTTTGGTTCTTCTTGCCATATTCGACTCTCTCCAGGCTGACGAATCCTGGTGGGATAGGCTGTCCTGGCTACTTGGCTGGCGGAAGGCCTATACACTGGCAATCCACCGGAAGTGTAGGGATTTTGAGGTTTCCTCAAACGGGAAGGTTCCTGAGGTTTCGTTCTTTCACTCGGTATTGGTTGTCTGTAACTGGTAGGACCAAAACTGCTTCTCCAATCGGTTTCATACTTGCGATCACTGGCCAGCGGCCTGTAGTGAGGTCTTTCTCCTCGACTGGGGATCTTGGGTCTAGGGTCGTGATGAGGTGGTGGTCGAACCGGGGGATTTAATTTCACCGCGGGATAGTCCTTAACAATATAGTCGTCCTCGGAGGCCTGGCTAGCCACCCGACTGCTGTATCTCGACACGATATTGTCCAACCTTTTTTCGGGGGAGGGGACGGGACTGGACGTTCCATCCCCGCCCTCCGACAGGAGCAAGGAAGATTTGGGTTTAACGACCGCAACGTTCGCTTCGGGGATCCCCCGTCGCGACGCCAAAGGCAATTTCGTTTTCTCCTTCGGTCTAGGAGGTGGCAGTGCTGATGAGCTATCACGTTTTGCAGGCAGTGGTGGGGGTGGGGGGCTCTCGCCCCAGGTTGCTTCTCTGGAATCATCTCGCCGACTGCTCCCGCTGCTGTCCTCTTCGATGGACTGCTGGAGCAGCTCCTGTTGCCGCGGTCTGGTGGGTCTTGATCTGGCCGCTTCCTGAGTTCTCTGCCAGCTGGGACCGCCCGCTCCTCCGCCAGCTGACGGTTGTCTAAGGCGTGAAACTCTCTTTTCGGCTGGTCTAGGATCACGGTGCACACTGGGAGGAATCTGGCTCGGGTCCATGTAGGATGAGACCGCATAGTCCAGATCCCTTCAACTGTGCACCCAGTCTGAAACAGATAAAATCGTAAAGTACGAATTAGATTTGGTTTTTCTTCAAACACACAGCGGTTACAGAATGCCTGTTACGGGACGCCTAATTGTATTTTTTTTAGATTATTCTATCTCTCGACAATATTAACCTCGAAACACCAGACCCTCCAAAATTAGAGAGTCTGGTGTTCGAGGTTAATATGGTCGACGCTAAGCGTGCCATAATACAGTATACAATCAAGAATTAGTACAATAATTGCTCACAAATTGAGCAGTGGCGCTATTGAGTCGAAAACAAGAGTGATCTACGGCGCAGACAACCCCCTGATAATCCGCCTCTACGTTCTAATATTTTTAAAAACTTTTCTCTTTTTTTTTCAGACTTCTTTTTTGCGCAAAATTTTGGATCCGAATTACGATTCTCGAAACCCGCCGAGCAACGGGGAAGATGGGTTCGGATACCACAATTTCTCTTCGGATCCGACGGAAGGTCTGGAATCGAACGAAGAATTTGCGGGCAGATACAACGATTATCACATCGCCCTGCCCAACCAATCGGACGCGGCGATTATTCGACCTCAAAATCTGTACAGCACAGGATCCGATAAAATAATGTACATCGAACCCACCCGGATGGGATACGGGACGAAGAACAACAACAACAACAACAACTCGGGAAAGATCGTGAGTTACATAATATTTCATTTTCGGTCGTCATGGGAAACCATGTACAGCACGCACTGATTGTTTTAATTTCTCACCCACTTCGTAACTATATTTCCGCACTTACATCGTTCGATTCCCATTCATTGACAAGAAATTGGAGAGAACTGTACTTAACAAAACACGTAAAGTGGATATTGATATAGCGACAGTGGAAGCCCACGTCACTTGCTGGTTTTTACGAAGTATTTTATACGATTTATCCAGTGCTGTTTCGGGTACGTGACGAACACTCGGAAAAGTTGAAGATCGGAACTGCAGTTGAACGCATACAAGTTGCACGATCAAACGCGAGGGAATTATTCTAAACTCGGAAGGAGGCCCTTCCCGAATTAGCTTTTAGGACGTTGTGAATTTTTTCTTTCGTAAAGTTCATGTACGCGATTACGCGTATAGACAAATGTGTATGCTCTTTTAAAACGAAGAGAACGGCCATAATAAAATAACAAAGAACTTTTATTGTTTACTGTGTACGTATCCTGTAAATTTCCACGGACAGACAAGAATTCAGAAAAAAAAAATTAATTGATCATAAAGATAATAATTGATTTGAATCTCGACCATGAATGATTTTCGTAACGTAACCCAACAGCAAAAAAATTCGTAGAGAATTCGTACAACATCGTAGAATTCACGGCCACTCGAGTGTTAACCGACAGATTTTACAGCAATTACAAAAAAAATATTATATTGATTTATATAAGTTAATTAATTAATGAAAGACTAATATCTCATCATCACGAAGGATTTTATTTCTATTGTGTTTTTTTTAGCGCTAATTATGTTCTTAGGAGTTAATCATGGGAAGGTTTCGTAGGTAGCGCCGTCTTTTTATTCTCCTTCAGCCAATTTGATGGATGAGCAGATTCTCCCCCTTGTGCTTATCTTTGGCTTTTTATAGTCTACCTATAACACGTGAGAACATTCGCACGCGGAAATCAACCAACAGACCCCCCCCCCCCCTCTTGCTCACCGAAAAAATAATATTTTTATAAAAAAAAAAAGACGCTGAACATATTGGTTTTGTTATTACAGCGTCATTTCGGTCCCCACACGCTGAACAGTATCAATTCTTATTCTCTGTTTTGTCTCATTTTTCCAGATCTATATTGTTTTCTGTTGTAATCTGCAAAAAATCTTATTGTAATTGATAATGTTTTCTGCATATATCGCTGGATGGCGACAGTAGTACTAGTCGCTCCTGATTGCCTATTATTGCTCTATCCCAAACGCGGTATATGTATGATGGCGCCATCTACCGTCATTATGACTACATTACTACGATATGCGAGTTGGATATTCTTAGATAAATTCTTGATAACAGTGCCATTATACTGTATAACTTACTAGTTAGTACTGTATTATAGTTTACACATACTCCCTCATACCATGCATGCTCTGTGTAGTTTACTCTGTGCAGAATGACGTGTCTACTCTATAATATTGGGTTACTGTTCAAAGTAACTCCAAATCAGAAAATGGTGGTCGAAAATATATCTCGCAGTGTAATGAGTAGCGAAATCCCTGTTTTGGCCTCACATTGATTAACCCCAGCAACAGTGCCGACACAAGTCAAAGTTGCGCCCAATCATAGGCAACCCTCGAAAACGACACTAGGACTTAACCAAAACCAGCATTTTTTTAGACAACAACAAAATGATGCGCTGTATTTTATGGGGGTAATTCGTTTAACATGCTTTGCCCCTACTCCACTACTACCTCCACTACCTCCACTACTACCCCACTACTACCTGGAGCCCTGTTCCCATGTAGGCGCTGTAGCCCATCTTATCAATCCGGCACTGCTCAACAGCAGGGGCTTTAAACATCCATCAAGGTCGAAAAGATCCCAGCCCCCCTCCCGTCGAAATACGGAAATATAGTGCGACTCTGGGGCAGAATTAATTTGAAGATTAATTTATTTTATTGCTCGTAAATACTGCTATGTAATTATTAGAGGAGATGTAGGGGGAATCTGTCATTTGTAATGTTTTTAATGAATGACATAATAATCCAACGCAGTTTAGGCTGCATAATATAATAACTGAAATAATAACGTAATTTGTCAGCGAATCATCATTTTGTCCATATCTCTCCCGAGATGTGTCTTACCCCGTATAAAAATATCCTGGTTACAAAGTCAAGCAATGAAGAGACGGTTTTTATTTCGTAGTTCCAAGCTAGTAAAAAAACGGGTGCACCTCCCGGCATGAAAAATTGGGATTGCATACCTCGAACTATACTAATTAACGGCGCCGAATTTTGATTTTCGGTTTAGTTTTTTTACAAAAATTCCCAAAAATGATAGTAGTTACAGAACCATTTAAAAATGGCTCTAAGAAACTGTCCCAAATTTTAACTGTAGATTGACGAGAAAATAATAAACTTCTCCAATTGATTGAAGCGAGAGACTAGTTTTTTTTTTTTTAAATAATTAATACCGTAACGGTACTCTCTTAATTTATTTTTTTTAGGTTCACGTTCGATTCGTCCTTTACTCCTTAGTAATAAATGCTTATTACAAGCAGTAGAAAATCACATCAGTAAGTATTGGCTGTGGATTGAATGACAGGGAAATGGTGGGGT
>JAQFYH010000476.1:0-12522 GCA_034694405.1 Scolopendrellopsis subnuda
TTTAAAACAAAGTGTTCTTTATACGCCTTTAATTAGCTATATTTTTCTAGAATATTTTTCAGGAAAATTCAGGTTAAGTATATTACTCATATTTTATTTTCTAATTTGCCATATTTTCAGCATAATACGAGTATATTTAAAATACACGAGGGTTTTAAGCATACTTAATACGTCTGTCCAGTTCAAAATTAATAACTCATTTTGTAAAAAATTTATGCTTTTTCTGAAAAAAGATAACATCCTCAAATTGTTGTGATGTTATACCGTAATTTCTCAATTATCATGTAATTCACAAATACAAATATTCAAGTATATAAAAAAAAACAAAGCAAAGAAAATTGTTCATATATAGAATAGAAATAAAAATATTTTTAAACAATTTCCTATACAGCGTATATTTTTAATTGTATTACTGTGTGTTTAATACTCTAATATAGTTAGAATATTTAGGTAAATCGTTACAAAGACTTAGAGACTTTTTCACGCTATATTTACTTTTGCTTTATGTGTCTATAAACACTGTTAATAATTACCATTAATTCTGTGTCTGCTTGCATGCTGCTCAATGTCTTAATTTTTATTCAGTGACTTGCATTTTTATATCCCGCAGCATTAAATTATGATCGTTTTTAGATGGAGTGTTTTCCAATTTGTCCCGTATAAAATTAAGCTTTTCGTACCTCACCCTCCACTGTTTTAAAAATGAATAGAATTTACTCCAAAAAAAAAAGGTCATAATTTTTACTGCAAAGTGTGTTGACATTCTTAAGATTCAATCTAGGTAAATTTTCAAACCGTCGCCATAAATAATTTTCCCTCCTTTTTGATACGAAAGCATAAGCGCTCTTTATTGCACTATAAAAGCTTGATCTATAACCTCTATCGTTCTTTGTTCGATATATTTCACTTCCCAAGGCGGCCATATTTGTTTACGTTCGCGACCCTGCTCCTCGGTGGGTCCATTTTTAACGGGATATTTCCCCTGTACATACCCCAGCAGCAGCAGCAGCAGTATCGGTCTATTATATACAGGGAAGAAGAAGAATAAAATGATATAGTGTACCCCCCATATATTTCGAGTATTATTTATATACTATATATAACCCTTTAGCTCCAACTGAAAATTTATGGATCTTTAAAGTAACGCCTTGTTTTGCCGTCTTTAAAAACACGTGCAAAATTTTTTTTTGTATCTGAGTGATGTACCAAAAAAAATCATTTATTTGAAGTTGGAGCTCAAGATGGTTGAGCTGGTGCAATAAATTGCACATTGTTGAATTATTGTTCGGCAGTAAAACTCTAAAACTATTCAGTGGACACCAGCGAGCTAAACCGATCCCTTTTGTCTAGGAACGCACAGTTTAGGGAAGATACGAATGTCGACAGGGTGCCATTGCTCCTCAAAGTTTGAAAGATTACTTTATTGCCCCTTGCCCCTTTGTCCACCAAAAAGTTTATATGGACTTTATATTTTCTCTTGCTCTACTGTCGGGCACCCAAAACTAAAGAGGAGTTTCCTGTTTCGGACGGTCATTAATCTAAAGATGGACCATGGGTCGTATGATAAACAATGTTGTTTAGCAGATGGCTTCCAACAGCTTCCTCGTCACCCCTTTTATTTTTCGCAAAAACATGTGAAAATTGTTAGAATTTTTTTCTCTCCATAAAATTGCATTACAAACTTTGTCCAACTGCCACATTTTGAAATTATATAAAAATGATTAAAATTGTTTTCAGCCCTTTTGCTTTCCTAAGATTGAATATCAACTTCTTACTCCTAAGGTATGTTTCGCTTATAGAGTTAGGTGCAATTTTATTGCAGGCCTAGATGTATATGAACATGAAGAGCATAAATAAGATCAGCTGACAGAATAAATTTACGATTATGATGACGTTGATACTATACAGGGTAAGTAGTAAGTACACTCACTTTGTATTTTTCTTGTGCTTTTATACAAAAATAGCCATTTGCAAGATATTTAAAGATAGTAATAATTACAAGAATTTTACAGGTTATAAATTGTTTTTAGATAGCCATAAATTATATATTTCTTGCCATAGCCTATTAGTGGTGTTTGTTTAGTTTTATAAAACTGCATCCAATAATATCTGTGGTAATAAAACTCTTGTATCGGTGTTGAGCTATAAGAAAGGATTATATTCCTTTATGTTCTGCATAGCTATATAACTTACTGTATAATTCTGATAATATTGCAAGATTTCTGTTACTAAACAATCGGCTAAATCTAGTCCAAAACCCAAAATGACATTTTGCACGGTGGTCTAATCGTAAATCTTAAGCGGCAAAGAATGTTTGGTATCAGGTATAGCAAAAAAAAGAAACAACAAATATTTAATGATTAACGAGTCCGAATAACTGCGGAAGCAGTTTATAACCTGTTGTTGAGAAGCCCCGAAACAACTTGAGATTTATGAGAAAAGCGGGGGAAAGTCAACGAAATAGGCTTAAAGCGACCTGCGGAAAACATTCTGTCAACATTATTTTTCGAAGCGTTCGTACGTAACACGATGGAGCCATAAATTTTCCACCTTAATTAATTTCTAACAAATAAATTTTTAGAGAGAATGTCTTCGCATAAAAATATGAAACTTATTTATTTAATGACTTTTAATTATTGATTTTTTTTTTAAAATAAACATTAGTACCATCCCGGCACATATTTTATTTTTGGCGGCGGGGAGGATAGAGTTATAAGGACGGTGATGAATGTTGCGTTTGACGGATTGTTTTCTGGAGGTGAGAATATAAGGCAGCTACCATGTCCGCGCACAAACTTCCAATCAAATTTCCCGAAATGTCCGTAGATATATTCTTTATAAGTATAAAGAAGGGTATATTATATGATTGCGAAGGCGCCCTATGATATATACAACAAACCGGGCTTGAAAAACCGCGTGCTACCGCCACGCGGCTGCGCAGCTGATGGCTCCTCCTATTTTCTCACTACCAGAGTTTTAAAAACCGTCGACGTATTTTCTTTTCTTTTGCTTTGGCCATAAATAAAATAATGGTGAAAAAGAATAGATATTCAGAGAGTGAGGAAAGAGTGTTGGCAATTAAAAAGGAATAACGGTACATATTGCCGAAACTTGCGCCCCGTGCAATACTGTACGATTATGTACTTAACCTTTCAGAAGAGCTACGTTGCCATTGGTCGCCGGGCGTCACGTGACGCGCGCCGTTAATCCATAAATGGAATAATGCGCTATTAAAAGTGTGCCAGAGGTTTCCTGGAGTGCAGTACGGCCATAATTCATCAAAATTGCGCGGAATATTGGACACAATTATTGCCGCGCCACAAATCACACGCCGACAGATGAGTTCGTACCAGTTCGTCAATCCTCTTACCTCGTGTTATGGCCAACGTGAGCCGGACACAGGAGGACAAGACTATTATAACCCCAACGTGCAATCTTATAACAATTGTTTTAGTCCTGCAACTCAGGCAACGCAGCAATATTCATATCCTCAACAACCTAATATAACCCACGTACAAAATGGCGACCACTACACCCCTAATTCTCAGAGGCTTTCCCATCCTGCCCCTAGCCCTAGCCCTGCCAGTACGGCCCCCGTAGTAAACCAGGCTCCCAGCTGCAAGTACGCGGAAACCAGTGCTAGCTCCCCGCAAGACTTGAGCGCGGCCACCGCACAGTCCCGGACCCAGCCCAGTCCGGAGCACAGGACAGCGCAAACTTCCTCGGTGCCACAGACGGCCCACACGGGAACCGGACCGACCACCAACAACAGGAGTGCAAATCAGTCATCACAGAACTCTAATAGCCAAAGCAATTCTCAAACAGGAAAATCACAGTATCCTTTAGGAAATCCGCCTCAAATCTATCCGTGGATGAAGAGGGTGCATCTCGGACAAAGTAAGTACAAAAACTTTTCTAAAACTTTTTACGAACGGTCTAGTAGAAACTCGCGTTCAAAAAACGAAAGTTCCTCGTTTTCTATGTAGTTTAACTTTTCGAGCCAGCTAACTTTTTATTATCTACAATAAGGAAGTTGCTATATAATGTTATTATTATTATAGTTCACTCAGAGTATAAAAAAGTCCATGTGTGTGTGTTTCACGATTTTCTGAATGAAATCTACTCCAACTTCGTAGTAGCACATTATAGTAGCTTGGCGTGCACACCACTGCCATAAAGATTTCCCCTTGACATTAGTGCAATGTTTACATCGTAAAACTTCCAGGCTCGGGCTGCCGGAGGCACGTACGACTGCGGCATGGCGTACCCCAATTGGATCAACTATCATTTAGTTTTATGGCCGTAATAAAGACTACATATACGTATATACCGTGTATATAGTATAGTCGGGGCTGGAAAAGAGCCCGGAAAACATTACAATCTCAGCTGCAAAGGAACGAAAGGAGTGTGTGTATAATATACTGTACACTGCAATTTCGCTTCGCGCTAAATTATCCCAATTTTCGCCAATTAAGTAGCTGGTTTTTTTTGAACGAATGAAATTAATTTAAAGCGGTGGAGAAAAGTGAAATTAAAGTAAATTGGAAACCATAAGGTAGATTTTTATCATATTTATTTAGTTTTGATATGAGCATATAAACGCTTATAAAGGTCATTAAATATCCCTAACTTATATCAGGACTCACACGTAATTGTTTTCAGAAATGACAATTCACATAGTCTTATAAAATTGTCAGTGTATAGTAAATAAGTAACTGTCAGTAGTGTCAAAAATGAAGTTAATGTTTATTTATTCTTTATTAGGCTAAATTGCCCGATAACTTAAGTAACTATAATATTATAAAAAAATGAAAATCACGTTTATGTATGAACTTACTTATCGAAAGTGAGCCTGAGCTAAAATACAAGAAATTTCAGTTGTCAGTAAAATTATAACAATATTTCAAAAAGTATTTGTTTATGCTGTTGAAATTAAGTTAGCTGAGGGCATTACAACTGAGATGTGTAGAAAAACTATTCTGATGGATGTCTACCATCAAAACAATCTAATTAAAACTTAAATATTTATTTAGCTAAATAATTTCCCTGTTCTTTAAAAATTAGTTTACCCATCAGAGGAAAAGTTTTGTTCTGTTCCCTTTTTCAGGCTATTCTCAAAGCGTAATCTTTACATAGCAATTAATTCTAGCTTAAGTTCTATCATGGTTCTGGTATGTGTCTCCAACACACACAAAAAGACTGTTTATCTTATATAGATTCTTCTATTTCGGAATCATCACATTAGAAAACAATGCAGCGAGAGTTATTTAGACATGGTGCAGAACCCATTTTCGCGTGAAAATATTTTATCGCTTTCCCACATATATCACTATATGTAGCGCGTTCTGTTTTACATTGGTTTCCTCTTTATTTATGAGAGTGATGTACCAGGCCCATAATTTCTAACACTGTCGTGCGGCATCAGCACAGATTTCAACATCCAAAAATTCTATTCTGACTAAGTGATTTATATTGTTGATTTTTGTACCGGTAAATAATTATGACATTTAAATTTTGGGGGGCTAATACATTATCAAACTTTCTTAAATACGTGATTTACATAATTTACGACCCCGTAATTATTTCTAAGGATATATAAATAAAAAGTCCAGGGCCGTCGATCGGTAAGATGCCCTGAAAAAATGTTTCGCCATTATTAGAATAATTTGATCACCATCATGTCTGGTCCCAACTCAGAATATCCATTGCGATCCTAAAATCGATTACAACGAATATCAAAACTTTATTAATTTTATAAACGACCTATTTTCTTCTATTTTACTTCATTATTTAATTATTTCAATGGGATGGGCTACGAGCTTACGAACCAAACCCATTTATCTGACCCATCTCACGTTATCAAGCAATATTCGTGACTATTATATCTTTATATTATAACAAGTAACAACAGCATATTAATACCCCGAACATTTAAAATGACCAATAAAATAATCTATATCTGATATAACAGCTATTACAGCAAACGCCTTTTTCATTTACAATAGGCAGTGTATTATACAAAACACAATTTTTTATTCATCTCTGATTAATAAATAAAGTTTTCAGAGTGTTATTGTATATCTTGAAAGTATATAATACTGATATAAAAGTATATGTTGCTGCTGTATATTATAAATATTTGGAACATTATTTTTCCCCCGAACCAAGAGGAGAGACAGATTGTATTGATTGACTAATGCATACACGTGGTTACTCACTCGCCCCACACAAAATGAACACAAAAGCCATTCCACATATAAGGCCCCTTTATAGAAGCAACACGGATTCTTTGTTATTCATTTTAAAATGTATAAACTGCCGAGCAACTCCGAGGTTCTTGTAAAAGTTTAAAGATTTTCTCTGAGAGCGCAGCTTTAAGTTTGTTCGAAAGTTTCAAGTCCAAAACTTTTTGCACTCGAATCATGTAAATCGATTGCTTACCGTAATGTTTATTATTTTATTTACAACTTTATCCCTAATAATATTTTTAAAAATGAATAAAGACATAACAATCCACCCCCATCAAGTTGGAAGACAAGCCCACGCGGCTTATATTTTTTCAGTTGGTTCGTCCCAGGTTGAGCAAATAGAATATAGTTTCGAGTACTGCTTGCTGTTGGTGGAAGTCGAGTCTTTCTGGGATGGTCTCAAATTTTGCAACGTCATCAAATGTGTGTTGATTTGTTACTGCTGGGATTATTTATACAGCAGCATTTTTTTTTAAATCGTTAGAAACCTGTTTGAATGAGTAATTATTACCGTCATTTCTCGTTCATCTCCTATGGAAATTTATTTTTATTGAATTTATTTTGTTGTCCCCACGACGATTGGCAAAAACCTAAACTCGAACGTTTTCAACAGTTAAATAAGAGGAAGTTGCTATCAGCATTTACAGATCAAATGGGCATCTTCTTAGGACATTGGACAACTACTACTAATTTCCAGTTGGTCTTCTTTTTTTACGTTTTGTTAGGCAATATTACAAAAAATTTCAGTAATTTACAAGGAGTTCCAGAAAAAATTCTAAAGCATGCAGCAAAAATTAATATACAGAGTACACTTCAGAATATTGCCAAAAATGTCTACATGAAAAATTAGTTAAACATACATAAGAAAGAAACAATCAAACAAGAAAAAAAAACACTCAAGATTCCGAATTCTCAGTACATTGTTGTTTTAGGCAATTATATGAGTTATGACACTGATAAAATTTTAGATCTTTACATTATGCTTGTTAGTGATACAAAGAATACCATGGGATAGTAAGTTATTCTCTCAATTCTTTTAAATTAGGAGAGCAGAGCAGTGGTAATAATTCGATGGTTATGAATAGATTCAGGGCGTTCTCTGTCCATAATAATAATTATTATTTCGGTTGACTGTTTTGTGGATCACTTCTTATTACTTGAAACTTGATTTAGTTTGACGTCATGGGAACTCACAGATGGAAAAAATGAACCTGAAATTAATGGCAGTCTGAAACATTTGCAAGACAGTCACTGTATATAAAGTAAGGGGTTCGACCAGAGGTACAAAACCGAACTTGATATTCAATAAAAAGCAGTTTTTGTTAAAAAGATCTGCGTTATTATCTATGTACAGCATTTTATTGAATGTGTCAATCCCCATATACAATGATGTATATAGGGGTATCTATTGATTTTTTAAGGCACCCGGTAGTCATTAAAAGCGAACAGTGCCTTTCTTCTTCACAAAGCTATATAAGACTTACGACCCCACACTGGTAATCCTATTTAGATGTCAATCAATTTCAGCCCTACAGCTGCTACAGTTAAGATTTTTTTCTCGCCAAATTGCTAAATCTGAGGAACCAAATGTGCCAATATCAAAGTGGTTAATTTCATTGAATTTTATAAAGTTTTGTTTTTAAATTTTTACTCCAATCCAGACAAAATCTGGAATGCACAGCACTTCAAACAACGTTCGTTAACATTGAATGATGTCATCGTTTAAGACAGCCCGTGATATGGATTATATCTAAGCCACCCCTCGCTGCTCAGCATGCCCATCAGCCAGCTGCTACAGCAAGGCAGTTCAATGTGATACTACTGTATAATTCTGTTACATACAGTGAAACAGTCTAGAGACCCAATGTGACCAAATTGGTCATGCAATAAAAATTAATTCAAAGTCTGTTGCAACTGAGATTGGGTTGATTAATACAGGAATATTAAGCTATTATTGTCAAGTCAAAATTATTCGTCTGATGAAAATTTAAGAAAATAGTAGTGCTGTAAGAATGTTTAATCATTGTTTTCTGTCATCAAAATTTACTGCAAACTGAATTGCATCTTATAGTTTGTATATCCTCCATATAATATAGGACCGTACAAAATCAAGTTCTGTTTCGAAACAAGTATCTACGGGGTAAGATCAATTGCAAGAAAATTGAGAAATTGAACAATTTTTAAACGACAGAGTGCCATCAGCTATGATGTGTACAGCTATTACTGTCTTGATACAGTAGCAAACTAGCAATAAAAGCTGTCCACTTATCAATAATTTACATTTGAAAATAGTAATCCGTACATTCAACAAAAGATATAAGTCGTTTGGATTCAAAAGTATAATATTGTTAAATGTTAATTGTTCTACATTCAGCATGAGAAATAAGTAAGTTTTTCATTAGCTATTAAAGCACGAGCAAAAATCCGAAATAGTATTATAGTGCTAATAATATTTAGAAAAAGGAGCTATATTGTAAGTTATTAATAATATTTTAATCAAGTTTTCAAGCTTCAATTGGCCTACAGATTATGATTATTGAAACGGTATTGACCATTCTGAGGTCTATTTATTTCGAAATATTTCCAAAGAGCACTAACAAGAAGCAATATTACATTGCATGTATTCTGTACGCGTACCACATGACACAGGAACAGTTTATTTAATCACTGATAGCTACAGATTGTGGCTCATAAAAAAGCAAGAGTTATATAATATTTCGTAAAAACTTCATTCACAATTTGTTTATTTTAATACAGATAATTTATTGCTAATTAAAAAAAAACAACGACATTTTGAACGATCGTTTTACTGAACATTACTAACTTATTATAAATATAAACATAAAAAAATAATAAAGGTTTTTGAATACGGTACGTCGAGTTCCCTGAAAAGTTTCTGTCTTGCATAATATGTTAGCAATTGAATGTAAAACAGATAGAAAAGAAAAGAATTAAAGTAATAAAGTTACATACAATAATATAGTTTTACAAAAGTTGAATCTTTTGAGGAACTGCACGGAGTCTTGTTCTATATCAAGTTCAACAAGTAGTGGATAGATGGCGTTGCTTGTTCATAGCAAGTTCTCAATAGACACGGTGATAATGATGATACCACGGACGGGGTGGAAAATTTATTCGTTTATAACAGCTTTGGTGAATTTAAAGGGTCGCGAGGTTAACTACCAAAGCAGAGTGAATGGAAGTGCAGCCATTCAATATAAAACTGTTCATAAATTAACGCTTTAATTCACAAATAATTAATAAATCGTTATCACTTAAACCTTAATTACGAATTATGGATCATGATCAACAGCTCAATTCGTTATTAAATTTTAATTGCTCAGACTCATTCATATTTTTTTTTTGTCATTTTCAAATCCGCTCTTCGTATAGGTGTAGGTCGCTGGAGAAGGTTTATTCTGCAGTTAAATCTGCGTTTGTCTCGGCACAATTCTGAAGCGACAAAGTTTCGTCTTTTCTATTCTTTTCAACATCAGTTGGCTATAAAAATATAAACATTTTACTTTGAAAGCAGACTTTTGTTTTGAAATCCGCAGTGCATTGCATATTACAGATAAAGACCATGATCATAATTGCTTAACATGAGTTAACTTAAGTTATAAGATCCAAATGCAGAGTATTACTGTGATTTAGTACAGTTTTATTAGAAGTCGAGTTATAAACACAATAGGCTACTATAAAAAAATACAAAACTTAATTTTCCAACCCCTTTTTTTCTTCTTCCATCACGGTGCATAAAAAATGCAAAATTTTGTTTTATTAAATGAATTTTTTTACTCACTTGAATAAAGTTATATTCTTGAACATTTTTCATATTTGTAATACCGTATAAGATGGAATATTCAAAATTTCACTTTTGGTAAACAAATTTTCGTACCAATAGGCATATTCGGTAATTGACTAATTGTATAAAACAGAAAACGAAATGATGAATTTTTAAATGCTGAATAAACCGACGCAAGTTATAAAGTCACGCGGCGGTTGCTAAGAGAAAAGCATAAACTTTGCAAACCCTTCGAGTATAAAAGGGGGGGGGGGAGGGCAAGGATATCTTCCATTAAACAAAGCAGTTAATCAAAAATCGATAAAGTCTCAATGATTTATCTTAATGATATTAAATTACCGAACAAGACTCTGAAGCAAAATAGAATCAAGAAAGTTACTTCGTTTATACTGCTGTTTGGGATCACGCCTTTGCATTTGCTTTTAACCCAACAAGACAGTAGAATAATTATACGTCTATTAAAATTGGGCTATAACATTCGTGTATAATATTTTATATGTTGCGAAGTAAAAGTCTGTATTTACTGTCTTTGGACTCTTTGCTGCAACCAATATGCTGTATATAGCTGTTAAATATGATTCACACAGCACTCAAAATTTTCTGATATAATGCAACTCACGGTATTATGTACCTAGTAATCCCTGCTACAATAAATTAGAGAGCTTGCTATTTTTCATCATAATAGGCCTACTCTAAAAATTAGAAAAATCGAAAGTTCCATGGTAGAAATGCCTTTTAATAGGGGGATGGCTATAAGAGTACCATCCCATTTTAAAACTTCTTTAAAAGTATTTTCTAATTTTCGAGAGCCTATTAAAATTGGCAATTCAAGTTACTTATAATTATGGTACTACCAACTGGTGGGTTAATAGTTGGTGCTCATTCTAAAATATTATTTTCTTTGCTGTAATATGAACTATATCAGGATCAGCACTTTTACAATATTAATCCCTTTATTCCCATAGTCGCTTTTAAACATTTTAAAAAGACTAGATAAAGTACTGGTATCTCTCTAAACTTTCATCCTCAGACAAAAACGGCATGTCTGCTGTGAGAAATGTGCCAAAAAATTCCCACTGTGAGGGGGAGGGGGATCGAATGAGGGAATTAGCAAGAAAGGAGATCGGAATTAAGATTTTATTCAATTAATATTCCGCAACAAATTGTTGAAATACGTTTTACGGAGTTAATTTTTCCTAATCTGCTTCAAGAACTGAATTACAGGAGGCCAAATTAATTACAAGCATTCTCGTCTTGTTAGATTTAATGCCTTCTTACAAGAAAAAGAAAAAAAAACGAGAGAGAAACCTTCGTTTGGAAAGAAGAAAATCTAGTAAAGTTTACTTATGGTATTTATACCATTCTCGATCTTTATTTGCCCTTTTCCCTCCGAAAAAACCTCTCTAGGTTTCCTAATTACATCTCAGTCTTGATTCGAGCGATAACCAAATCCTCAAGTTATATCCTTATGTGAGAAGTAGCAGCAGATATACAGGGGAGTGCAGAGATGGGTGATGGGAGTTAACGCCCACTTTTATGTTATCGCACTTACGCTTGGAATTTGTGGATTTATTTTCAATATGGTTTTTGGAAATTATTCCCAATTAATATGATCAGCCCCGATGCTAAAAACCTGCAACCCTTATACCGAGTACATTTACGCTATAGCTATCCTCCAGAAATACAACCTTATTAGCCGCGTTTTCTCCAGTTTGGTGGTTCCACAAAACATTCACCGACAGTGAACGTTTAGTCGTGAACCATTTGTCGGTGAACGTTTTGTCTGTGAACGTTTTGTCTGTGAACGTTTTGTCGTGAACGTTTTGTCGTGAACCATTTGTCAGGAACGTTTTGTCGTGAACCATTTGTCAGGAACGTTTTGTCGGTGAACCGTTTGTCGTGACACCATTTTATTTAGTAGTGGTCTAGTGGAGTACCGCCAGAGTCGATCATATTACAGTAAGTTATTAGGGCCGGGCGGCTACCGTATATTTACATACAGTATACTTTGAAATATTTAATTGCATCAGAAACTTGCATGCCGAGTTGCATGTACGTTGCAGGAATATTGCCCCAATATCCAGATGACGTATTTCCATAGTACTTATTGGCGCTTCTTTCTCATCTGGACACTCAACCTTTTTTTTTCGTCAGCTATCGCGAAGGCGGGTCCAGAAATGTGTACAACTCAAACCCAAGGGGCAAATTAATACCGTTATACTAATATGCCAGGGGGACGGAAATTCATCAGCAAGGGTCTTTCCGTGTCGCCAGGCGTAGCAAGACATCGGGCCGATATATAAATCTGGCGTCCTATTACCCCCCCCCCCAACCGGATTGGCAGTTTTTGCACTCCGGTACCCCGTATTGATAAAGAAGAGTACGTACACTCAGGGACGGCGCGAAGGGCCTTCGGTTGGGGGGGGGGGGGGGGGGTTTCGAAAAAAAAAAAAAAGTTTTTTTTTTACC
>JAQFYH010000477.1:0-12522 GCA_034694405.1 Scolopendrellopsis subnuda
TAATTGTAAATATGAGTTATAGAAATTTATAGGCCCTAGTTAAATTGGATGGTAGCCTCTGAGCACCTAAAAAAAATAAATAAAATAATAATTAGTGGCAAATGGTGGCATTTAAAATGCTGGTCGATTTTAATTAATTAAAATAAATAAACTGATTAAAAACTCCAACCAGCTGACATTGTGATCTACGCAGATTTGCCTTTTGTTTTTGGTATTAGCACCGACACTGGATTGTACGTTCTTTCATTCTATAGGTCTCCGGTATTTGCGGCAATTACAACGGAAACGACGCGGATGAACTTCGCACGTCGCTCAAAGGTCCCGAACAGAATAATCTTCTGACCTTTGCAGACAGTTGGCGCATGCGTGAAGACTGTTCTCCTTCTCAAAAGTCTCGCATGACCTGCGAGACAAATCCTCATCGAAAATCCTGGGCGATTGAGCAGTGCTCGCTTCTCAAGGAGGAATTGTTCAAACCCTGTCATTCCGAAGTTCCTGTTGAACCTTATTTAGAGCGGTAATTCTTCATCTCTAAACGCTCTCTTTTTAAAATGTTTTTAGTGATTTAGTAAATAAATTAATATTCACTCTTTTCAATTCAGATGTTTGAACGACGCGTGTGCGTGCGATTCTGGAGGCGATTGCGACTGTTTGTGCACCGCACTGTCCGCTTACGCGCAAGAATGTAGTTCTTATGGAATTCACGTGTTGTGGAGATCGCAGCACGTTTGTCGTAAGTAATACCACATGCACTATGTTTGCGTTTGCCCACATTACAGGTATAAAAGCATTGAAGCTTTTATACCCGTACAGCTTTAAAGACAAATTTAAAATTCATGAAAATACAGAGTAACGCGTTCACTGTATTAATCTTGGATAACTGTTTCAGCGATTCAATGCCCGCAAGGACAGAGATACGTTGCCTGCCAATCGACTTGTCCCAAAACAACGTGCGATACTCGATTGCAACAGTCGTCGTGCGTAAGCCCATCTTGCGTGGAAGGATGCGAACCTCTGCCATGTCCCGAAGGACAGATTTACAACAACGACAGCGAATTGCAATGTCTCGATCCGGTATTTTGCGGTGCCGCCGTGTGTCGCGTCATAAATCATCGCGTTTATCGCGAAGGAGAAAGAATTACGGACCCCACTATTGCTAGCGAATGTCAGACTTGGTAAGTACGTCTTGTTAAAAAGAGTATAGAGAAATCGATTGAGAAAGGGATTTAATTCAACAAGATTTCCAGATTTTGTATCCAGTCTGGAATATTTGAGTTTTGACTGACCACCCAGTTTCGAAAGTTTATGAATGTTATCGAAAGAAAACCTCGCACGCTAATTGCGCTAGATTTATGAAATCAGTTTCGCACTCTGCTTTTAGCATCGTGACAGCAAACCCTCGAACCAGAGAAGTTGGACCAATTGCTGCACATCCTTGCGGGGCTGGGAAGCGAGTTCTGTTGAATTTTTGAAAATGTATACGTTTTGTATAGAGGCGAATTATCCGTTTTTTTTTAGCCATTGTCGTAACGGACAAATATCTTGCGTTGGATTGACCTGTAACTATAACTCGCCATTTCTTACGACTCCAATGACTACAACTCCTAGGATTCCAACATGTACGAAATTTCTTACTAAAAACCGTACTTGAATGTTTAGAACTTTTACTGAATATTTTTCTTTGTTAATTTTTCTAGCATCAAGTCCATGCGCTGACGGATTCAAATGGGATAGTTGCGCTTATAAGTGCAACCAAATGTGCCAGTCTTTTTACGTTAAACAAGTTTCTAGGTGAGTTTTGCATAATAGTCCCAACAATACCGCATTATGATAATACGATATTGTTGGGTTTTATGTACTATAAATGCCATATCCTGTGCTAGGAAGGTAGCACGAGCACTCGAGCAGTGTGGTTATATACAGTTTGAATCTATAATTATAAATTTCTGAGGACAGGAAACTTAAAAACAAGTTCGATGTTCACCGTGTGCCAATTAAATAACGCGACAGATTCCACCATTCGAGTTTCAGAGCTCGTAGAAACATGCACTAGCTCGCATTTTGTAGCTAAACTATCCCTCAATACCCCTGTAAAATTTCATTTTTCTATCTCAAGCCGTTCGCGTTCGGCGTCGTTATACATGTGGTTATGTTCACGACACTCGTCGGAATTTTTCAAAGAATGAAAATTAAATTCCGTTTTAAATTGAAAAGACTGCTTCGAAATGATCAAAAAATGTGTACGATGGGGATGCTGCATCTCGTTCGCGAGTTTTTGTGAGGTTTGGAAGATTTCAGAATGGTCGGGAATGGAACCCCGGAGGTTCACCCCGAAATGGGTAAAATTCTCATTCCGATAAATTCCCCTCCTCGGGGGTTGGGAATGGGAATATTCCCGGGATGGGATTTTGTCCCAGAAGTAATGACAGTTTATTAGGAGGTCTAATTACCCGTTTTGGATCGCCTTGTCAAAGAATTAGCCGTGTGCAGGTATCAAAATCCTAAAAATGGTGGCTGGTTCCTAATTGCCGAAAACTCTTCCCAAACACTGCGATGGTCAAGCGCGGCATTTTCGAGCTCAACCACCCCCTTCGGCTTCAGATTTGTCTTCTCTGGACTATTTCCTGTTCCCCAAGTTCAAAAATAAGCAGAAGGGTAAGGGATTTTGTCGACATACAGCAAATTTTTAAAATTCCGACGAGTGTCGTTAACATAACCACACGTATAACGACTCCAAATACGAGATAGATAAATGAGATTTTACAGGGATATTGAGGGATAGTTTAGCTACAAAATGCGAGTTAGTACATGTTTCTACGAGCTCTGAAACTCGAATGGTGGAATCAGTCCCGTTATTTAATTGGCACACGGTGTAGGCTACTATTCACGATTTTATTTTAGGGGCCATTGTTCGTCTTCGGAAGAGTGCATCCCGGGATGTATAAGAGAGCGATGTGAACCACAAAGTCTCTGGCGTGATCAGCAGACATGCATCACGAAAGAATATTGCACCTGCATCACAGAAAACCAAGTTATAGTTCCGGTACGTTTAATGTTTGACATAACCTTGCAGCTTCAGTCTGAAGTAAACCGACGTACACTGCAATATTGCGCTTCAATATTGCTTGTCAACAGAAGAAGAATTTCCTTTAGTATATTGTTATATTATTAATCGTTACGAGTACAACAACTCCGTTTAAATTAAAAAAGAAAACAGCAGATGAAAGCCTTACTGATGATATGTTTTCTACAGCCAGGTGCAATCGTGGACGTTGGAGACTGCCGCAAATGCCAGTGTCAACGAAACGAGCTGCTCTGTCTCCAATCTTACAACTGCTCTACAGGTTTTTAAAATAAACTGGATTTATAATATTTTATTGCAAATTATCTGTGCAAATTCATGATCTCTTTTGAAATATGTCGACAGCCCAAACCACCGAGCCACCCATTCCTATCGAAACTCCAGAATGTTGGACAAAGTGGATCAACATCGACTCTCCGGATACCGACGTCGGAGACGTAGAAGATCTGGCCATTATTCGAACCCGCTACGAATTCTGCAAGAACCCGGTTAACATCGAATGTCGACTCGCCAACGGTCAGCGCTGTAACTGTTTTCGTTTCCAACATTTAATAAAATGGCAGATAACGAGAACATTTTATTGTTGCAGGCGTCAAAATGGGAAAGCAGCAGACGATAGAATGCGACTTGCAGACTGGTTTAATCTGCATGAACTCACTGAACCCTCCTTCGGGCTGCGGCGATTACGAAATCCGATTTTACTGCCCATGTTCAACTGGCAAGTACCTAGTGAATTGTTAATTTGTTTACTCACGTATTGTAAAGATTTTTACGAACTTTTTACTCTGCAGATGTCACCACCACCCCGCCGCCGGAAGTGACACCACCCAGTCATCCATGCGTACAAGGTTTCACGGAATGGTTCAACGTGAACTCGCCCGACGTTACGGGCGAATATGAAAATCTGCAGTCGATTCGACAGGCCGGTCACGTGCTCTGCGAAAACGACAGAATCACGGCCATCGAATGTCGCCCAGTAACCACTTCCGGTTACATGACCAAGAACGAAGCGAAAGGCGGAATGGTGAAATCTCCTTCTCCTTCTAGCAGTTCTTTGCGCGACACGACTTGCGAAGTCGAACTAGGTTTCGTTTGTATCAACGAACAACAGGTGTCAGGCAGCAAGTGCCCCGATTACGAAGTTCGATTCCTCTGTGACTGCGAAAATGCTCCTATTAAAAGTGAGTAATGTATTCACCGACATACTTTTATATTGTATCACGGTAGAAGATTATACCCTGACGCGTTCTGCGCTTGTTTAAGCAGAATACGAAATATATTTTCTTTACCGGCAGCTTGTGAAGAATGCATAAAACCCATTAAAACGACTTTGATTTTAATATTTTTTTCAGATTCGCCATCACCTGGAGTAACTCAGTCGACCACTCCGATCGCAGTGTATACTACAGCAACAACAACGATTTATGAGATTACCACGCCTCCGCAGGGACCTCCATGTAAGGGGTTTATATTTTTAAGCATTACCCGGTACTAAATCTTCTGAATTCCAGCGTCTCTATCCATGTTATTTGCTTTCAATCTTTGTTTGGGCTAAACCATCCTAGGGTAATGGAACGACTGATATTTCACGCCTGTTTTTTTTTTCTTCTCTGAAAGCGGAATGTTCGAAATACGTCAGTCTTTTCGAGACCAGCAGCAGCGATATCGTCGTGAAGGTGTCTTCGGAAATGGCGTCCGCTAAGGGATCCGCGGCTACCGGTCCCGTCGTTCTTCGTGCTGGCGATATGTGGGTGGCCGAGAAGGCGGATCAGCAGCAGTATGTGGAAATCCAACTTTCCAAACCAACCATGATCTACGGAGTGGTGACGAAAGGACACTCGGCCCGACAGGAGTGGGTGACGATGTACCACGTCATGTACAGTTTGGACGAACGAAACTGGCAGTACGTTCTCTCGTCTTCCCACAACATCCAGGTACCTAGAAATTGATCAGAGGTAGATTAATTGGAGGCAAGGAACTCGGACTTTTTGACACCCATACATTCGTTTTTCGTCGTTAGACGAATGGTATGCATACTTTTAAAATAGTCCCTTCAGTTGGACACTTTTGAACGCACGTTAGGAAAAACCGGACAGTTGATCACATAATCCAATAGTCCATCGCAAAGAGCAGTTCATTGCCAATCTAATGCCACCTCGGGTTTGTTAATTCGATTATTTTTGCCAAAGTTATGAAGATTTTTAGTTGAGGAGTCGGTTTCAAAAGTTTCCAGTTCAATATTGCGCAACTGAGAAATGATGGGACCGCATTTACCGTTGTTTTGGACGAGGAACTTCATTATCAAAAGAATTGAATCAAAGTTAGCAAGATGTTACGTGAAAATAGAAAAAACAATTCGTAATGATTTGTGCTAGGAGAAGAAATTGTAAGTTTTGTTGACGGATTCATGATCATTGGCTTAATCGCTGGTAGGCGGTTGTTCCACTTTACCGAGTGCCTCATAAACCAAAACTATTGCTATTTAATATGTAAACTATGGTTTAGAACCACTGCCTTTATCAAAACGACAGGGATAAAATCTTCTTTCACCATGGTAAAGTCATTCTCCACATTGCACACTAAACTACCCTGTAACTTTACGAAAAAGAAATCAAAAGTGCGAAGTCATTATATTTCTGTGAAGAACACATCCATAAAATCCTCAGATGTCGATTTTTGTGGCCCGGTTTTCTTAAACAGAGGCTATCAAAACTCAGCGCCAGGTCTGTGGGAGGGTTTTGGAAACTCTTGAAACCGACTCCTCAACTAAAAAGCTTCATAACTTTGGCAAAAATAATCGAATTATCAAACCCGAGGTGGCATTAGATTGGCAATGAACTGCTCTTTGCGATGGATTATTGGGTTATGTGATCAACTGTCTCCGTTTTTTCCAAAAGTGCGTTCAAAAGTGTCAAAAAACAAAGTAAACACCCTCTGTACATTATGTCTCGTTCTGATGTACGTGATTAATATGGCAAAATAATTTATGCGTCTCAAACGCCAGAGTTTCTTGTACCTATGGTTGATGCTGGAGAATATTGGTTCTTGGTTTATGCGGATAAAATAATATTTATTTTCTTTGCTGGTTATAAATTAAATGATGCATTACATTCGTATTTATTTATTTATTCACAGCCTATTCAAGCTAATTATGATTCGGAACACTTGGCGGAATATCTGTTTCCTCGTGCTTTTGAAGCTCGTTACGTCAGAATAATTCCACAAATGTGGGAAGGATGGATTAGCATGAGAGTGGACGTCCTTGGTTGCGCGCCAGGTAAGAATTCTGCGGGATTGCCGACGACTGAACTTTTTAAATCGGTTTGTTGGACGTAAAATGCCGATTGTCGATGCCAAATCGTGTAATTTTATTTACCTGTAAAATACCCCGTATAACGTCACTCGAGTCGACTGTAGGTTGTACGAAAATATTGTTTGATCGACTCGGTAAAAAAAAAACTGTAAAGTTCTCTTGTTTTTGTTTTATTGCATTTCTAACGGCCGATAACTGTTGATTTTCATTTTTACAGGTGCTACGACTGTAAATCCTTTGTCTACACCAGCAGGTATTTTACTAAATTTTTAATTAATTTATTACCAACTGTTCCATAAATTGAATTCTGAAAATAGATAAAAAAAAATGTTTTTAACTTCGTCGTAATGATTCTTCTTTATTAGAATATTGCGAGGATCCAATGGGAATGGAAGAGAGATTTTTGTCTCGTGACCAAGTGACTGTGTCTTCTTCCAAAAACGAGATGAGTGACGGTGACAGAGCCAGACTCAATTTGAACGACGACGTGGGATCCGCCGGCTGGGTTGCTAATGTAGCTCAACTCTCCGAGTTCATTCAGGTGATGACGTCATCTTTTAAAAAAAATCCCATTTGACGATCTGGGATAAGTACGGATCGTGCGTGGTTCCACACACATCCAAATTTTACAAGAATCTACTTACAGGTGGATTTCCGCGAAACCCGAACACTGACGGGAGTTATAACGCAAGGCAGAGCTGCGTATCCGCAATGGGTGACGTCATATACGGTCAAATACAGTAACGACGGGACGACCTGGAACCAAGTTCCAAACGAAGCCGGACTGGATCAGGTACATCCATCGTACTTACTTCGTTACTACTTCAAATTTAGGAATTTGAATTTAACGCTTCTGGCTAATGATCTAAATCAGGATTTGGTCTCAAAGTTGATACAAATCGTTAAAGGAATCGGCTTATGTACCTATCAACCTATCATAATCTTCCCCGCTCCGTTGAACGGCGCGAATAATAGGTGAATAAGATTGACAGTTCCATTTGTTTCGCAGCTTTCATCAGGGAGGATAAACTCCAAGCCAATAGACTAAATTGCCTTTCCTTAATTGCTTCGTGCAGTATTTAACGACCAAGCAAACCAAGAAAAGTAGCCCTCGTTTTCAAGAGTCTGTTATAATATTGTTTTTTGTCATTAAAATCAAACACCGTTTTCAGCCATTTTCGGGAAATTTCGACAGCGACACTCCCGTGACACACAAATTCAATCGACCAATAAGAGCGAGGTACATCAGAATCTTACCGCAAACTTGGCATAATTGGATCAGTATGAGGCTGGAGATAATCGGTTGCTATGAAAGTCCTGGCAAGTATTTACTGTTTTAGAATTTTTACGGTTTATTTTATTTATTCTTACGAATTTTCATTTCTCATTTTTTCTCAGCTGTGACAACAACTCCCCAACTCCGAAACTTGCGAACCAGAAAGCCAAAAGGTGAGAAAAAGAAGACTGTAGAGTCGCAAAACCTGTAGAGTGCAATAAAGGAGGTTAATTCTTTTCCCCCACACGACCTTTTTTTTGTCGAACAGCATTGGTTAGTCGAGAATCTCAGGTATACCGTGTATCGGTCTGGTAACTCACACATATTTACTTTTGAAATATTATTTAATTCCAGAGCATTGCATAGAACCAATGGGAATGGAGAAGGGCCTTATAGATAGAAGCCAGTTGACGGCCTCGTCCTCTCTTCTGCCGGATGACCGAAGCGGCGCCCATCGCGCCCGACTCAATGCCAAAGAAGGAGACGAAACAGGAGGATGGTTGGCGAAGACACTCAATCGATTTCAGCACATTCAGGTCGATTTTGGCAAAGAAATGACACTCACCGCAATTATCACCCAAGGTTTTACAGTTTTGTCTCTATTTTAACTTACCTCCGTGGCCCAGCTGTGCCGATTAGTAAAAAAAAATACCGCTCTCGTAAAATGCAATATTGTAGTGGTTGGTGGGGTTAAATACTTTACCTAAACCAAACCTATAAACTTAACTTACCACTAGGTTTAGACATTTTTGTAATGTCGGTCTTCTTCAAGCTCGCGCTATCCATTGCGAGGAGGGTGCCGTAGCGGCGGCAGCTGTGAACATTATTTACAATTATATATTTAAGTTTAGGTCAGTGGGGGGCATGCAGCGCCCATAGCGATAGAGAATCGCTCTTTTATAGCTACATAATATACAAATATTGGGTCGTTTGGATCACCCCAGTCACGTGATAGGATCGTTCCGAGCTCCGTATTTGCACTGGTGTCGTTTAGAACTCGGTAATTCACGTATACTTTTGGACAGAACTGACGTCGTCAGGGTCTCCTGAGTCGCGCTCCCAACGATCCCAGTCGAATTTCGGTGCGTTCGTGTTAAGCCGACGCGTGCGCGTTTTTCAGCAAATCCGAAGAAAACCTTCGGTCCACAGCTGTAAACCGGTGGCAGCGATATTTAAATGTCGTCAGGTGACCAGTCATAAAAAGGGAGCGTTCAGGTCGTTTGGGTCGATTTGTATATGCAGAGATATCGATTTACCCACAGTTGGGCTTGGGGAGTTGCACCTTCCCTGTGACGTTCAAATATTTTTGGTTTTCAGGTCGAGACAAACATAACGAATGGGTGTCGTCGTTTCGACTTGTTCACAGTCTTGATAATGCCGGAAATTGGACCGATATTCTAAACAGCGATGGAGGAAAAGTGAGTACTTCTATTAATAATGATAATCATATCATTCGAATCGGCATAAACAAATTCCTTCTCTCTTTTTTAGGCGTTCAAAGGTAATTCAGACCGAGAAACACCAGTTAAAAACGTGTTTTCGTCACCTGTTCAAACCCGATTCGTACGCCTGTATCCCATGGAATGGAACAGCTGGATAGCGTTGAGAATGGAATTGATCGGCTGCCCCAACAGCGGTAAGAAAAATTTATTGTGCTGCTGAAATACTGTGCGTTTTTTTTACTCGCCCCATGTTGCATGTAGAATGAAATTCTGAAATAATGTTTTTGCCTCGCAATGGCGGGGTCTAAAAACCTGACAATTTACTACGTTGTCAATGTGTAATGTAAATACCAAGCAGGAAGTGATGTTCACATTAAAGCTTCTACTACCTACCCGACCATGTTAAATTTGCTGCATGCGTAATGGGATTCTTAATAATTTTTTTTCCTGGACAATGGTAAGGTGTAGGGTCCTGAAACTTTACTGGGTTACACATCAGGTTAAGTAGTATAAATGCCAAACAAGAAGTGACGTAAACCCTGTTGCTTCTACTACCTGTCCATAGGGCCCCGTGTTAAAAATGCATGCGAAATGAAATTCTTAAATAATTTTTTGCCGAGCAATGGTAAGGTCTAGGGACCTGAAATTTTACTGGGTTACCCATCATGTTGATTAGTATAAATGCTCAACCGGACTTTATGTTAGCTCCGTTGCTTCTAATACCTGCCCATAAGACCCCATGTTAACGCTGCATGCGTAATGGCATATTTGAATAATTTTTTGACGCGCAATGGCGGGGTCTAGGAACCTGAAATTTCACTGTGTTACACACCGTGTTAAGTAGTATAAATGCCCAACAGGAAGTGACGTTCACATGAAAGCTTCTACTACCTCCCCATACGGCGCCATGTTAAATTTGCTGCGTGCGCAATGGCATTTTTGAATAATTTTTTGCAGCGCAATGGTGGGGTCTAGGGACCTGAAATTTTACTACGTTACCCATTGTGTGGTGTAATGTAAATACCCAACCGGAAGTGGCGTTCACATGAAAGCTTCTACTACCTGCCCATAGGACTCCATGTTAAATTTAATGCATCCTGCGCAATGGCATTCTTAATAATTTTTTTTCCTGGACAATGGTAAGGTGTAGGGTCCTGAAACTTTACTGGGTTACACATCATGTTAAGTAGTATAAATGCCCAACAGGAATTGATGTTAACCATGTTGCTTCTCCTACCTCCCCATAGGACCCCATGTTAAACTTGCTGTATGCGCAATGACATTTTTGAATATTTTTTTTTACCGCGCAATGGTAAGGTCTAGAAACCTGAAATTTTACTACGTTATTGTGTAATGTAAATAGCCAAACGGAAGTGACGTTAACTCGGAAGCTTCTACTACCTAACCTGTTCAATTTGCTGCGTGCGCAATGGCGTCGAGTTCTAGGAACTTGGACCTATTATAAATTGTTTGTGTAGTTATTCAGCTAGAAGTTATGCTAACCCTGAATCTTAAGTTCTAGTGTCTGTCTATAGGACATCATTATAAGGTATCCAGTTAATCCAATTAATCCAAATTATCCTTGGATTACATCTTGATCATCGAGATTGAAATGTGTAGCGTACGGAGGTGTAAAATACTTTAGCCTGGTTTTGGTGAAATTTTGATGGGGATTCGAGAAATATATGTGTTAAAATGACTATAGTATTGTATTGGTCTAGTTTTAGTTTTGAAACAATTTTACGTTTTCGGTTTACGGTTTCGTGTGATATCACTCCAAATCTTTCTCGTTGGCCGTTTGTATATTTTGTATTATACGTAGAATCCCGATTTCCGGTATGCATTATGCATATAATGCAGTTTTAAAAAAAAAGAGTAGAATTTACTGAAGACGAAATACTACTCTGTTCGGACTGTTCTATGCAGAGTTTATGAAAGAATTATTTTACTTCTTACAGGTTCTGATGTCGTTACTGTTACTCCGACTCCAACTCCGAGTTCCAAAGAACAATGTTTAAGCTGGGGTCCTTGGCTCAGTCTGAGCGTTCCGTCTCCAGGTAGCGATGGAGACGTTGAACCGATCGGCAAGATCGTTCGAGCTTCTAGAATTTGTTCAAATCCGGTGCAGATCGAATGCCGCGAGATCGTGCGCAGCATCCCGTATAACTCGACAGGACAGAAAGTGACGTGTGACCTCTCAACTGGACTGACCTGCCTGCATCGGGATCAGGTTGATAATTCGGCGGCCAAGGGTGGAGACGGAACAAAGACTGCAGCTGTTCGGGGAGCAATGTGCTACAACTACGAAGTTAGGATCGCGTGCTGGACTTGTTCAGGTAATCCAGATTTTCACTTTGTAATAGCATGCAATGTATGCATTGCGTAACACCTATGTACTGGATGATAACCTCACGGTGTCACATTGTTAAGTAAAAAAAATAAATACCCCTATGAACCCCTGGTAACACTGAAGATGTCGTTAATTTTACTGATTTGTTCGAAAAAGAGAAAATAAGATAACCTATATCTTATTTTCTCTTTTAAGTAGGGATATAAGTTACGTGTATAGCGAACGCAATGCTTACATTTTCTGTTTATTTCATTCGCAGTTTAAACAATCTTAATTTTCCTTTGTTTATGCTGTCGAGTTTCATAAGTTTATTGTTACGTTCAGATACTGATGCCACCACCACAACTACACCTGCTCCGGTAGACCGTACTGCACGACTGTGCCCGAATATGCCCCCCGAATTGCTTATTGGTTGTCCTAATAACTGTCCAGAAGGTCACGTGTGCGACGGAATCAAGTGCATCGATCCTATCGAGTGTCCTTGCATCGCTGACGGAAATATGTATCAGGTAACGAGTCTGAATCTTGGCGTTCTTTTTTTAAATAGATTCTAAAAAAAATTACCGAATAGCCATGAGATTTCCAGTCTCGGTCACCCAGCCCCCCAGCGTAACGGTAAACCTACGCAGTACTAGGGTGATTTTTCTAATATTAGTGATTTTTCTGCATATTGGATATTCGTCTCTATTGGTATCCCACGGAAGGTACTTCGTATCCTGTTCCCACATACATCGCTTCTCGGAGGAGGAACACCCCGCGATGGACCGCAATCTGTTCGGGGAGATGAACGCTGGGCAAGCGTTAAGCTTACCCAGATACCTTGCGGGTCTAGGCCCACCGTGACCCTTCAGGAGAATAAAAAAGCGGGTTGAAAATGAGTGAGATCTGTCATCGAAACCCCAGACCACTTTTAAAGTACGGTAATGTATGTACGTATAGGACCCATCACTCCAGCACGTCAAAATGTTAATTTTCCAAATACTTTAAAGAATGAATCCATCGTTATTGCAACCTGAGCTTATTTTAAATATTATTTAACATTAAATCTAATATTACTAC
>JAQFYH010000478.1:0-12506 GCA_034694405.1 Scolopendrellopsis subnuda
CGCACCATGTCTCGTGAGAAGAAAAACAGCAGTCGTCGCAATCGCCAGCAGTCGTAGGGATGTATTTCCTATCCCTGGAATAGCATTTTTGTTTCCAGATCAGTATGAGAGTATTTTTCACCCTACGGTATGAGTGTAATGGCACGACCAATCGTCCATCACCACCACGTTTCTGCACGAAAACGAAGTAATTGTACAATAATTGTCATGCATGGTATTCTGCAGCGGCACCACAACAATAGGGTCGCTAGCAAAAAGTTTAGTCTGTTTCCATGTCCTGTCAAATTTCAAACTTTATCGGAATTTTAATCGATTTCGATGCAGTATTTAACGAAAACTAACTCGTCATGTTGCATAAGTTACTTACTTGTTACCGTAGTTATCTTCAAAACAAACTGCCTTTTTTCCCTATTGCTGCGACCCCTCGTGCGACCCCTATAGTCTTCCGAGTCCCTTAATGCGGAATTTATGGATCTGTTCTCTGTAGTCTGCACCGGTTTTGTGTTTACTACATACGAAGTAGCCGCAGTTTTGTTACTAACTTAGTACGAAATAGCATTTATCCGTACTTCCTCAAAGACAAGAGTTGCCTGTGATTTTATTGTCTTTTGGTCACACAGCACATAAGTGATGAACAGAAAACACTTAGGTGAGATAGGAAATTCGGGATAATAAAAGGAAGAAGAAATCACAATATAACCTTGAACTGGAGCCCTTCGGCTAATAGAAGCAATTACGAGGTATGTTACAATACACGCTCTACGCGCCGTGCGGTTTTAATTTACTGCCAACACATTCAGCATCAACATCAGCTGAAATTTGTATGTGCGAATACGGTCGGCCAGGCTACCTTTTTGTATCACTACTACGCAATTTAACACATGGTCAATGACACTTCGCGAACAGCCAACCGTTAACTGAATTATCTTGCACAGCAGGAGCAGCTTAATTTCTTTTTAAAGAAAGATATTAGAAAGTACTTTTGTGCAGCAACCCTATAGTAAGTTATTCGCGTTCGCTAATGTAGGTGTAAACAGATACCCCTTCCCGACACCATAGGGTTCTCTACTATCAAGAGCCTATGATCCCATAGGCTCTTGCTTCTTCTATTCATAGTAGCCCCTGACCCGCAACTAAAATTGTTTGGATTGAACGACAACTATATACGGACGTATAAATTACGTACGTCTACGGAATCGACGTAACACTTTACTATACGGATTGGCAATATTTATTCTGTGTACTTCAAAAATAATACAGTAAAATATGCGCAACTTCAAACTTTCCCTGTATCTTAACTGATTAATACTGCAAACAAATACATATAAACTGATATGTTATTTTTAAGCACGGCGTATAGAGGCATAAGTTAAACTTACGGATACAGTATAGCAGTTCTACAATTCTGCACCTTATATAACTTGCGGCAATGTATGGTATAATTTAGTTTCAGTTTCCAAAAATGAAAGTCCGTTTTCGGAGGGAATAACCATGTGTATAAATTACTACAACGAGGTATAAAATTCTACAGTCCGTTAAACGGCAGTGATGTCGACAAAAGAATAAAACAAAGTTTACTTTTCGACGCTTTTATTCTATTTCAATATCGATACGCGATTTTCTAAATAACAAAATAATTTAAAAGAATAGTGTTTAAACAGATTTGGGTCGTACTTCGTGCCATTTTTTTTTTACCGAAAATTAATATTCTTACGGTGATAAAGTTTCATTGAACAGGGCGAGAAATCCGAATGATGGCCACGAAGACTAAACAGTAAACTCTCGGAATTGACCTGTCCTACCAGCAGTGGGTGAGCCGAAAAATACTCTAATGACAACAACAACAACAAAGCCGAGGTTCCTTGTAGCTTTTTTTGTGTAATATGTTTTTACGCCAGACCTCGATCCTGCTCGAAAAACAGAAAGAATGGCCCCTATTCTCTGTATCCCATTTTGCATTCCCCGATTAAATTGAGAGACCCTTCAATCATATGGCAGCCGATCAATTTTTCGAAAGTCATTTTTTCGATTGAGACATATCGTTGAACCAGCAGGGACGTTGAGCGAACGTCGTGAACGCGGACTTTCGTCTCCAATCCGCGAGTTCTTCTGTTCCACATTGAAACCGGTCCTCAAATAATCTCCAAATCAGACAGGGACGGGTTGTTGTCATTGCAAGGACAACACATGTTACCATGGAAACGTTTATCATATTCGATAAAACGCTTTCGACAAAATGTCCCACAACCCAATTTAATATGCATTTCCCATATGAAAAAAAAACCGACTCCCATACGCACATCCTCTAAATAAAAATAATAATTAATAACTCACTATCATTCTCTTCCTCTCCTCCATCCTCCTTCGATCTCCGTCCACTTTCTACACAGAGATCATCTTCCTCCAGTTCGTCCCAGTCCCCCTCGCCGGAATCGACACCGTATCCCGATCCGTTCCCCAAACACTCAATCCTCTTATTATTATTATTGAGTCTGTCCTGTTTCGTCTGTTCGTCCACAATGTTCACTTTCGGTTGATCGTCGAACTCGTCGTCCGAAAATTCCCGAATATCCTCGTCGTCACTTTCGGTCATCTCTTCGTTCACGCCGCCATCAGAGGAGCGGGGACGTTGATCCCCTGTTTCCTCGATCGAATGAACATCAGAGATGCAGCTCCCTCCTGTCGTAGAGCTCATCTCTGACTGAATAGTTCAGGACACTGAAAAGATCTTTTTACTGCCTCCAGCGTGTGAACGAACCTAAATTACTTATTTCTATTTTTCTTTTTCCTCCCATTGGTCCCGCCGTCCTGATATATAATTGTTCGAAGATGTATCTGATCGTAATTTCAGTAAAAAAAAATTAGAACTTAATAGCCGTATTTAGTAACTTCATTTAGCTCAATTATAAGGAAGAAGCTGCGAGAGAAGAGGTTTGATAATCCCTTATGATACAGTGTAATTACACACGTGCGTAATGGGAGAAGGGCGGATTTCGACGCGAATTCTAATATGCTCCACTTTATTAAATGCAGAAAATGATAATTGTATCTCTTTTTAAATAAGCTTCTTCAACGTCAAAATTAAATTAAATGACTTAATATTAATGTAGATCAAAAATATTGGTGCCAGACTTAAAAGTGAAGAAGAGTTTGAAACAAATACTGTTGTGATGGAAACGATCTGTTTACGTTTTATGAAACCCTTTAGCATCTCTTGAACGAAAGAAGAGTCTCATAAAGGGTTGTTAAAACCTAAAAGACTAATAGGCTTTGAGGTCGTCTACAGAATACTCAGTAAAATAAACTGGGGTCCTTAAAATGCTGAAAAACAGAACAGAACCCTTCTCTTTCCGAAGAATTGAATGCGCATTGCACGATGCATCAGTCGGGAACCGAACCCGTAGTCTCCTACTAGCTGTTCTACGGTATAGTTTACTCTCCGAAAATCGTTTTTAAACAGGTTTACGTAATTGTCTCCCCTATTAAGCCAAGAGTAAGGCAGGGGTAAGGAAAAGAAGTGATAACTGGGGGGAGTGTATCTTGCAAGACGGTAGAACCACCGATCATCTCGTCCGTGGGTGGAAACACTAAAGCTTCGATCAAATCATCGTCATAATGTTCCTTCAGTAATTTCTGGAGAGCAAAGCTACAGTATACTGTAGTTTCCAAACTGTAATTTTCAAATTCATGCTGAAAAAGTATACTTTGTAAGCATGAATTTTTCGTGAAAATTGAACATGAAGCAACAACATTATTACCAACTGTAAAAATAGTTATTTAACTACCTGGATAGACGTAATAAACGCTGTTTAAAACGTAACTAAAGGAAAATTATCACTAAAAATAAAGGCCAGTGCATTGCTCTTCGTCGTAAAGTAAAGCAATCTCATCGTGGTTGTTATTATTATTATGTGCCGTTATTCGCCGGCAGCAGAAAATCAGGATATAATTATTGGCCAGGCGCGATTCTTTTATCATAGCTCGTGACGACACATTAAGAGGTCCAGCTTCACGTCGGCAACGCGAAGATATTATATTGCATCAAGGCGTTTCCTCTTTTACGTAGGATGGAGACGAGGATAACTTACTGAGAGCCGTCTATTCTTAGACTGTTACAAATTAATTACTAACCTACACGTGACATTATTAGGAAAAATAGATCTCTGAAGCACGCTTTATATATTGAACACAGACTATATCTTTTACGTGGGTTCATTATGATTTACGGACTTGTAAAGCATCGTACCGTAACTTAATGAATTATTGATGCGTAATTTGCATACAGTAGACAGAAGTAATAAAAATTAAGTAAAAAAAAAATTTCGTGTTAATACACAAAGAGTGCAGCTCAAAAATTTTCGGCAACCTAGATTTCATATTGTTTTTTTTTTTTTTCACATCTTTTTTTTTCTTTCTTGACATTATTTACGTTGTCTTATTGGTTTTCCTCTTTTTGTTTGTAACGCATACTCCATGTGTTTATGGTAAATATTATTATGATAACTAAAAATTATGAACAATGCAGTCGTTTCCATCTAGATTGCAGCACGCAAAGACCTAATGAAAAACTCGGAATTTGTGACAGATAAGAAAACTGTTCTAAAAAGAACTTACGTGGTAATTACGTTTGAAAAAAATGTTGTAATAATTTGCAAAATTGATGTATTAAGTTAATTTGGTTCATTTTTAATTCTAGTTACTCGGTATGAAATCTGGCATTCATTATGCAGAGCTGCGTTGTATTGTTCCTTAGTAGAGACTGCAAAGATTTTTGACTCGCGAGATCCCGAGAAATCCTGGTGCAGTAGCATTTCAAAGGGAATAGTATGTGATGTACTTCGTATCGTACAGATTCAACGAACAGGTGCACCTTCAACGAACTTCGTATAAAAAAAAACTACTTACGTCGCGACTGTAGTTGAGTACTCGAATTCAAACATGCATTGTGACTTGTTGACATATGAGACGAGCTGTCGAGCTTGTCGATATAGGATTATAGGGCAAACTACTGGAGCTTTCGAGAAATTTTTGATTCTATACCTATATAGCATCAGTGTAGACTGAAATTCTTATAATCTCTGAGTAAACCAACATTTCCGCCGTTTTACGTGAATACTAAATATTTGGTCTATTACGAATATCAGGGTATCAATATGGCGGTGGATATCAAAGCGAACGAAATAACTCATTTTGTGTGATTAACCGAATGAGATCACTGATCAGCTGGAAATAAAACATCTATAAATAAAATGTTTATCGTTATTTAACCTTAGAAAATAAACAAGTCTATCCTTTGCAGTCCAAGTTTAACGTTTCGGAACCCGATAAATCAGCAAGAAAACAATATTCTTTCTCTGATACAGTCTCAATATAAGAAGTTACTTTAAAATTATCATGTTTTATTGAAGCAATAGGCCATACCCTGTACACTGGTGGATTCAGAGGCCCCCCCCCCCTCTGACAACCGCATCTGTTGAGCTCTTTTTTTGGCTATCCAGCCACTTAGTAATTCTTTAGCCTACTTTTTCTCGCAATTTGTCAATTTTTTCCGAGATTTTTCCACTTTTTCTCGCAATTTGTCAAGTTTTCCCGCGTTTTTTCCTTCCCTTTTCCTTACTTTTTTTCTCAGGGGAGAGAGGGGCCATTGCCCCCTCTCTCTCCCCCTCAACTGACGCCCCTGGGGGGTCTCCAACCAAGAACTGAATGTTACAAAAACGTAAAGTACCGGTAACGTAGCACAAGCCACAATGAATGAAATTTGTGATAGAGACACAAACAATTTGGAAAAAAAAATACTATTTTTATAATTTGCTAATTAACTTTTTTTTTCTTAAAAAAGACCAAGAGAAACGTGCATAAATTTTTTAGGAGGCGTTAAAATATAGAAGGTGAATGTATTTATGATGCATGACGCAAAAATAAACAATTATTTACAATGTAGGTGAGAATAAGAGGAAAAAAAAAAACCTCTGTATAGAAAACAGTATGAGATGACTATTAGCCCAGTTCAAGAGAGGATCTTAGCCCTGAAAAATATAGGACTTGTTTTGCGAGTGTGGAACACTAGTAAAACAATGGTGAAATAAACAAACATACGCTAACAAAGTAGAACTTTTAAAAAATGCCTTAGTATACTTTAAATTCATTAAATATTTGGCTTGCAATAGATGCTGAAAACTGGGGTCCACATACAAATTAAAATGTACTGCTTAATGTACTAAATAATTCGAGTATGGTACAGGTTTTTTGTGGTTTAAATATATTTAGCAACTTGCTAAATAAATAACAACTTTCTTTTGAGTATGCGCACAGTATTTTAAAGACGGCGAAATTTGATTTGCTCGAAAAGAAAGCGACGTTCATTTAGGAGTACGTATTGTACTGGAACAACCGGCTGAAATCGAATATATTATGCTGTAGGAGTCTGAAAAAATCATGAGAACGTTTTGGGACTTTTGGCAATACCATTATTCATAACCAGCTATTGCCCTATTCTATGGGAATGCCACAAGTTTAACTATTCATTGAAGAATATTTTCCGAAAGAAATCGCAACAAACAGTGGTCTGTATTATTTCGACAAATGCATCCTATCATGACAATTTCGAAGCCCCGATCCAGCTGCTGGATGCTGCCATGTCTTGGCAATTTATACGATAAATCAAGTAACAATAATAAGAAGTATGTAAATTATTATTAAAAAAATTGAATAAAATGAGATGAACAAAAAAACGACAAGCGAAAAGAATTGTGCACCTTGTTTTAAAACACACCCCGAATAGAATGGTCGAGTGACTGTTGTTGCAAAAAAAATATGATAAAGAGCATATTATCATTTATCAAGTTGAATGTTGAAGTGAACGCTCGTGAGGTTTCTCCCACCGCTTTGGGTCTTTTTTTTTTCATTTTCTCTTATATCCCGTCTAATATCTCCTGCTATTTTATACATTTTTCTTCGATACTTCGATCACAATTTTATCCTTCAGCTCATAACTTGATGAGAAATGATCAGTCATTCCCATGTGGCCATGCTAATGTCCACCCCAAGGCGCAAAAGGGTATCTAGACGGAATGGACCGACGGGGGGTTCAGATTGCTGGGTTCGGTCCACGATTAGATTTTTTTAACGACAGGGAGCTAATACGGACCGAGCAATATTGTTATTATTGGGAATAAAAAGAAAAGAAATCCTATACAGGTTCATTCTACCTACAGTGGTGATATGTGACTGTATAACTGCATAGGACTAGTTAAATTGGTGCATTTTCGCCTGGGTAGTTTATAAAAAGACTGCTAGCTAGCTGGCTAAAGAAAAATGAAACTACCAAAAAATGGGGTTATACACAGCTGCCCAAATACAGTTTGCAAGTTTACAACTACCCATTGCAGACCACAACTGTCCACTATGGAAAGCTCTGACCTAGGCAGAGTAACCAATACCATATTAAATATTTTCTTTGCAATCATTTGCAAGGTTCTAGGTCAATACAAAAGCCTCAAATTTGTGATGCTATAATATACTTTTTTTTACATAATTATAAACCCACCAATCCTGTTCTACAGTTCCGTTTGACTATAATATAATCATTACAAAAAAAAATCCTGAGTATTTGGGGCTGAAATGTGGTTTTGTCTTCCCTATTAGTACTTAAAGGATATTAATGTATGTTTAGAAAAAATAGTAAAATGATGATGGATGGATTTATTACCCGATTGTCACGTCGCATCACGCGAGGAATATTGATTTGCAACGGTGACCAGCATCACGCACAGAAGAGGGGGAAAAACATTCTTTTTTTAAATAGAATTTATCTTTCGCCACTTTTTCTTAAGAAATAAATTTTCGTAATTAACAATCGCGAACGGAGTGTCAGCGGACGGTCATGATTTTTCACCTACGAACTACCCACGCTATTTTTCCATAATTAACTCGCCACCTTTCTATCCATCGCATTGTTTCAGATCATCTTTCCTCGATTTTCAGCATCAGATTTAGATAAATGCCCTTAATAGCGTATATTTCACTCTGCGTGTGTTACAGCGCCGCTATCCAAATAACCTACTGACACCGTAACCTGGTAAATAGATTGATAAATTTGGTTGTTGGTCTATTCAAACTAGTTAAAGACTTTTAACTGGAAGGTTCTTTTTATTTTACACCTAGCTGTTATTACAAGACTGCCCCTAGCGGAAATTTACGTAACAATTGCCCGTATTATGGACTGGCAGCTCTTACAGTTCTAAATTATATTAATTAATTTTTAAACATCCCTATCAAAAGGCAGAAAATTCCATTTTCCCATAATCTCGGTCGCTGCTGAATTTGCATTTACATTTTCTCCTGCTGGGTGAGGCTGCTGCTGTCTCGAAAACTCGATTTTGATTATGATGATAAGTTCATGCAGCTGCACCCCGTGCTCCAGCCACTCCGGCCCACTCTACAGTGCTAAAGATTTTCATGTCGATGCTGTATAATTATAGGAGAAGTTGGATTTACTCTTTATCCCACGATCATGGATTCAAAACACAGACCAACTTCACCAGGTTCTCAGATATAGTATATGTGGAGGAGCAGGAAGACGTTGGCCCTTAGAAAATTCCCACCGCTCTCCAGATACGTCTCTCGTCGTCTCAGGTCTTCTAGGAACCCCTCAGGTGTGCTAGAGAGTTCTCTGGATAGTTATGGGTTCACAACACAGCATCATTGGCTGTTAACTTTACTAAATCAGGATTCAGGATTTAACTTACATAAAAAATTAAAAATTTTCATCATTCTTTTATGAATTATTGCAATTCCAGTGGCAAGTAATTGGAAAGGCCCAGTAAAATGGCAGTTCGAATACTGTATTATATGTATACTTCAGTAACTATACAGTATAAGTGTATAACTTATCAGATTTGATTTGACTAAACTTTCCAAGTCTAGAGACCGGTAACTGAAGTTCATACCTCATACGTGCCAATCAAAGAGACAGTTTTGTTAACTTTATTCATCGTGTCTTCTTCACAAACAAACTGTTGAAATACCGTCATCGTCTGTTTACGTGGATTAATATTGCAAACAGTTCGATTGTTAAATTTCAACCGTTACAAACTATAATCAATAATAAAGAAAAGGGTTTTAAAATAATAATTGAGGAAAAAAAACATCCAAGACGAGATGATGGTGGCCAGTGAAGCGTTAAAAAGAATGGCCGAGGCAGATGTTTCAAAAGAGCCAAGAAATCTCTAAAATTACACAAGTTTGTAATAAACTGCAGCTTCGTGATATCCGCCATAAAAAAATCAGAACATGTTCCAGAGAAATTAGACTGAACAACGACTAAGTTATATCTTCATTCGCAGGAGACAAACTATATACAATTTAAACGGAGTAAATATTACAGTTGAATCTACAGAAGTATGATCTCCAGTACGATTTACCGATTGACAATCTCGCCCGATTGATGATTACATAATACAGTACTTGCTGCGAAGCTCTAATTTTCTCCTGCCACTGCGACCTGTCCTGCTACTGCGGGTTTTGCACGAAGCATGAAATTGATACACCAGTAGAGAATTTATTACTAAAGAGCACGTAAAAAAAGCTAACAAGTCAAAGTTGCATTGCTCAATGTCGTTCAACGAAATATATACCGCAAGAAACTTGCGTACTATTTACTGGTTGCCAAAATCTAATAACTTACGACAAAAGAAATGCACATACGTAAAATAATGAAACTACTGGGAGTCCTTAAAAACCTTAACATGGGATGCCCTTTTTATTCGAACAATTCGTGGCGTATAATCGAATTACACGATACGTATGCGCGTTAGCCCTATATTGCATTGGCATTTGCAATCCCCATGGGTAAGCGACTATAAACGCCTACCGGAAGAAATCGCCCCAAAGGTTTCCTAATTTTTAGTGATTGACCTGGGTGTGCATATTTCTTTTTCTCCAGAATCTAGTAATCTACTTTTAAAACCTTATAACTATACATTATAACTACAGTATCAACCTATTCAGTCTAGTCGTGTAAAATAAATTCACGCAATGACCGCCTTTAAATACGTAATAATAAATATCATTTTCATTTTAATATTTCACTCGTGGCAGAAAAAGCTAACCTGAGGTAACACACGGATCGGTATATCCTCTATATTACACGCGAATTAGGCAATCCCGCTTAATATATGGTTTATTTTAAGATATTATTAGTACTTTATATGGTGATTATGCTGTACAGTTTATATTATGCGGTATTATCCTTTAAAATATGTGTGTCAATTGAGTAGGCTATAAGAGCGGAAGCAGATTATAAAAATAAGGTTATTATAAAATAATGTTGCTGTTTAAGATTACGCTGCAGTAACTATTGCATTCAAGTCGTCACATTATTATCAAAAGTAGCAAAATAAAAGATTGCGCTAATATTCATGGTCATTATCAGCAGTGTTTACGTCGTATTAGTTCATATCGTCTGGTTTCTGACAGAGAGATATCGCAGGGTTAATAGGGTGTTAGTAGAGTGTGAGTGTCATGTGTGAATACCGGACTGGAATTTTAAAAATCGATTTTTTTGATGTAAGTTAAAGGTGCTTAAGGTAGATAGAAACACTTACGGTACAATGATGAGGTATAGGAACTTTTTTTTAACGAATTCAATTTGGATGAAATTTAACACAGTGTTATAGATAGATATACCGGTATTTTTATGTTAAATATACAATTTCAGAATTTTTCACCGTCGGAAGCGCAAGATATTGCCACGTGAACATGGCGGAAAGTTTGAGGTTCGCCATAGACTCTATTGCACGACCTCAACTTTCCTAATTTTTTTTCTCGAATTTTAGCTATAGGTGACATATAATTTTTTTTTCGATTTCATACTATTTGATATCTTATCTTTGCATAAAAAAATAGTTTCAGAGTTATGGCATTACTTTGAAATTTTCCCATAGCGTGTCATAAAATTAATGACGGATCAACGGATCAATATTATATAGGTGGCCATCTCTTCCCATTTCTTGACCATTTTTCAAAGGGGCTAATATTCGAATTTGTAGGCTGTTGCGCATGATGTAAGTTTTTTTTTTTAGGATACAATTTCGAAACATAATCGCCCTCCTACAGAAGGGAGGGAAGAAAGTTATTATTTCATGCCATTGTTGATAGAACTGGAATATGTATCAGGAATAATAAGTGGGCGTGGGTGAATTTTGCATATAATGATAATGTGTATTATACACTCTCTTCGTAACTCGCGTTGTGTAAAGTGTCGAGGAATATCTCTCTTTTTTCATTTAATTATCACTTCTCTCACAACACAATTAACTGAGTAATGAAGATCCTAGCAAAATTGACCATCGGGAGGTCGGAATTTTTCGATTTTCGAAGACGCGATATTAGCAAACCCTTTTGGGTTTGCTAACCTCATTTATTGCTCCTCAAAGGAGACTCGCTATCTGTTTGGGGAGATGGGCGAAAGCTTAGTTTTAGGGCGCCCACACGCGAGAGATTTTTCTAGATACATTTTGGGCGCACAAGTCTCTCTGTACTCCAAGTGACCAAAAACAAAATGTGCACAGGCGAAACCATGCACAGAAGATGATGTTACTATCGAAATGAATGGTGTTTGTTGGCCGCCAACCTCCAAATGGAGACGGCAATGAAGAACAATAAAAACACTGTCTTGTGCTTGACTCGCAAAAATTGTGGACTCCAAAACTGTTACAAAAATGTCTCGTGCGTAGGAGCCTTTAGAACCAAGTCCCACCGTTGGTTGAAGATGAGAATGAGAAGGTTTCACTTTCGCTAATCGATGTTACGGTTTGTCCTTGTTCAGATTATATTAAGCTATCGAACTTAATATTTATTTATTATAGATTATAAAACATTTTTTTATAAAGTGGGAATCATGTGGCACTTTTGTTATCTAATCTCAGCACAATTTAAACTGGAGGGATTATACCATTGAAAAAATATATTTTTTGTGAAATGATGATATAAATTCTTGATAATTTTTAATTTCACAATATTTTGAAGAGAATTATTTGTTTAATCGAAAAAAAAAAATATTGAACTTGAATGAGTCCGATTGAAAAAAGAAAAAGTTCCAAGTTTCACTGCTGTTATGACCTACTTATTCCCATCGTTCAGCTGCTGCTGCCTAAGGGGCCTCTCTCACAAAAAAAAAAAGAATAAAAAAATTCTTCGGCCCAAGGTGAAAACTCATAGTCAGACAAGATGGAAGAGAAAAAAAAATCTTTTTTTTTTTTCAGGGATATAATATTGCAATCACTTGCTGTTTTTATCCTTATAAAAATGCGGTTTTTTTTGGTGGGTTGGGGGTAGTATTTTGTTTTGGCCAAATAAATGAGGGATACGAACCCTATGACTCTTTTCTCTCTCATTATGATGTCTTAGTAGTTAGTACTAGACTACAGAATGAATACAGTTTTTTGTGTGTAATAGGCCTACTCGGTTATATTCCAAGTCCTGGAAGGATTATATTGACTTATTGG
>JAQFYH010000479.1:0-12493 GCA_034694405.1 Scolopendrellopsis subnuda
TTTATTGAACTCTCTAAAATTATGTTGGGATATGAGACAAAATACGCCATCCAGATATAGAATCTGTACAGTGTTCACTGCTGTCCGACCAATAATTTAAATATGCGATATTAGAGTCTTGTGTATTACAATTTATTTATGAATTTTTCTGCATACTGAGTGATTTGAACCCATAGATCAGAATTCAGACCGCGGAAAACCTGCCTGTCATATGAGCCATTTCTCTGTTTAAAATGTCGTTGTACGCGAATTAACTCGTTCAAAAATAAATATAACAGACTAGAGAGAAATCGCAACAGATCGACTTAATGCGTATGAAATGCGATTAAATTTTAATCATTTTCATTAATCTTTCAGAGAAAAGAACAATCCCGAGTTTCAAAAAATGAACGATAAGACACAAACCTGTTACAGGGTTTTTACCATTTTATTTATTTATCTTTCTGATGTTGCCGGAAAACGCGAGCTGTGATAACCGAATTTACGACAGCTTTATGTAAAGAAAACAAACGAAAAATGCGAAATAGAATTGCGCTGGGTGCTTCAGTATGGTAGTTTCTTTCATTATAAAAATGTACTTCTCTCCTCTATCGTAATTGTTTTGCTCAAACAAATTCTCGATACATTAGCAATAACAAACAGTTACCAGGGATTCTAACCCAGACCCTATGTGGCCGCGAGAAAAGTCGGACGCCACGAGGGATCTGCTTCTTTCATTATACAGGGGGTAGAAAGTAAATGTCTACATCCCCTAGTTATTTCCACGTACACGCTGCGATTGCCACTGCTGAACTTTTACTTCTCTTGAGACTTGGAACGCGGTGTGTTGTGTCCGCAAACAGAAACGCACACCATGTCTCGTGAGAAGAAAAAGTGCAGCAGTGGCAATCGCAGTGTGTATGTGGAAATAACTAGGGGATAGGCATTTACTTTCTACCCCCTGTTATAGAAGAGTTAGATAATCGAATTTGGGCCGGACGCCCTTAAATAAACGTTTGAGAAATGCATTTTTTTTGTGTGAACAATATTCCTATCTAATCTCAACCGTAAATTACAGGCAATTTCGAAGCATCTATAATATTCACTCGCGCTGGGTCCTATCTCCGACTATCTTGCTGATTTCGTTCTATGGTCTTAATAAATGTTTTAAGGGCGTCGAAGGGCAAGAAGTTAAATTCGGTTTTCGTAATTAACTTACAGAGCTCTCATGATAGCGAACGAGGGGAGACTATTTAGGTCACGGGTGTAAAATGTTGTAAAAGCCGATCATGCCTGGTAAATATTTTAGCTTTGATGATGCAAGCCTGCTGGCCGACGTAATCTAAACCCTGATTTAGATGACGTTCATCTCTCGCAGAGAGCGAGAGAGAGGGAGACCTGCCTATCGAACCAAAAATGTTTCCTCTGGCTACGTCAGCAGTATCATTCCGAACCGACGGATAAACTTCCGGGAATTATATAAAATGTCCGTGCGAAAATAATTTACGAAATAAATTAGACGCGCGTGAAACGGGGGATCTTTCGCTGACGAAGTGTCGCGTCTAATTTTAAAAAGTGCAAGATTAATCGGAAGAGGAAATTAAATGAAACCGGAAGTTGTAGATTTTTTTTTGACATAAAATGGCGGATTGTCGAGATTGTCGGGATGACATAATGTAATCTACAACAGTAACAGGTTGTCCGTGGCGCGCGCGCGCGCGAGGCAGTAGAACCTCTCTCTCTACCCAGCACTCAATGATATTTGAGGGTTGTAAAAGAGAAACTGCATTCCGCTGTTGCCAAATGACCAATCAAGTCGGGAAGATTGGAACTCAACAGCCCCTTTATATATTACAGCATATACTTCTTCTTCTCGATGGGACTGAGATGTACACAAAGGAAACTTCCTATATATAATAATATTTCTCGTCTTAGATAACGACGATGAGCAATTTGGTTTTTATAGCGACGAGGACTTTGTCGTTATCACGTTCGACGACCCAAAAGGGAACTGTTTCGTATTTTTTGTCACGATCACGTAGCGAAATAGCTAGAAAATTGTTGTTCCGATTGGCGATACACCTAGTTACCGAATAAAAATATTGCATTCTTATTAGAACCTTCCAATCCATCCATCTATTTGGATACAGGTCACGGGAGAAGCGGGAGGGTCTTAAAACGATCCTCCTGGTGAAAACTACGGGGTAAACTCTTGACATTATGAAATTTCAAACTGCGACTGCTTTATAGAGCGTGTTATTGACTTTGTCGCGTCTCTTATTTTCCGCTCGTCGAAAAATTCGGGTTCTGGAAAGAATTCGTTGTTTGATTTGCACGTCATTTTAACTCAATAATTCCCAATCACGAATTCTGGCGTAAATTTTCGCTCGCTAATCGCATAAAGTTTTTCCTCCCTCGATCCAGAGACTTTTCAAATTGAAATTCTCTCTCTCTCGTTTTCTTAAAAAGGGAAAAGGTCAAGATCGATCGATTTACGAAGCCAATTTAAAGTTCAAATATTTATGAAAGAATATCTAGCGCGTGGCGGGCGACGGCGGTGGGTGAATCTCTGCGTTAAAATATATATCGTCTTCGTTCGGAGAAGGGATTGGGGGGGGGGGTTATCATGCACTTGCGTGCCAGGTTGCGGCTAATTGTTGATTACTTTGGTACCAGACGTTTGTTATAGTGTAACTGAGTGTTATGCGAGCGAAAAAGAACGCACTTTGAATACGCAAAATAGCGCACGTTTACAGGTAACCGACGTGGAACTGGATGCGTATCGGAGCGAAGCTTTTATAGGAATAAGATAGGCAACACTTTCCAGTTTTTGGATATCGTTCAATCAATTAATAGGTTCCCCATTAAGGATCCGATATTTTTCGACCAAAATAGTTCTACAGGAAACAGGTGGAAACTTTTGAGTAACGAATAGAATTTTATTTCCTGGATGGATCCGTTTCCGTAAAAGCAACATTTAAAAATCAGGTAAAGTGGAAAGTCAACAGCGGAGTACGGTATTTTATTCCGATCACCTACAAAATGGGACAGTTTGTAGCTACTTTATTCTCTATTTTATTTTCAGGATGACTGGAGAATTTTAAAATCACCTTATATTGTTCAGAAAAGCACTCATTCAAAATGGAAATTCACAAAACAGCACTCGGAGGCATAATCAGTCTTTCTTTATTTCTGTTTTGGATTTAACTTGCAGTGAGATATTTTTTTTACTGCCTAGGTAGATATAAGTTAATACTTGGAATACTAAACACGCTTTCTTAATTATTATTTTTTTTCAACCACGTAAAATGATTATTTTTGTTCCTATGCCCCTAACTAATACCTAAAGCCGCTGTACGACAAATGTATCGGGAGGGCGGTGAGATTGATTTAGAATTATGCAAAAACAGTCATTCAATTAACTATTCTTGTAGAATTTGAACCCGCCATAGTGGAGGCACGCACTTCACTAATAATTTTTTTTTTTTGCTAAATTGCCGTTCATTCCCGGTCAATGGTTGGGCAGACGCTGTAATAACTTTTTGGTTTATTTTCGACTGTTATTAGTTTACACTATTTCTCTGAAAGGAAAGTCTTGCAGCCAATATAATTGACCACAAACTCTAATATCGTCGGTTTATTCAATAAGGTCCTTTTTTCAAAACGTACCAATCTGTTTTATTTTATCTCCGAACGAAAAAAAAAAATCGCTATCGTCAATGCTGCTCCCCGAAAGTGTACGCTCAGTTGCACACCATCCTCTCAAGGAAAAACATTGTACGTAATAAAAAAGATAGCTGCCCAGACCCAATAAAAACTTTATAACGCATTTCGATAAAATACCTTATTCAATATAAAAAAAAATATATAATCAGATAAAAGGGAAGAAGAAAAAAATTATTTCGGGGCCAAAATGCTGAGTTAACAAAGAATTGATTACTCAATTTACTGGGAATTTCGTAATATAATTATTATCGGTGTAATAAAATTTTCTCTTTTCGTAAAATGATAAACACAAAATAAAAGATCCAAACAATTTGGTGAAATTGCTGTTTTTAAAAAGGGACTGTAAAAAATGTTTTCATGGCGTAATAAAAAGTACTTTTTTTTTAAATCGAGCTTTATTACCTAAAGAAGTTAACGAAGGAGATTGCAGTGTAAGATTAAACCATTTATTTCAAAACGGAGGGTTTTTCGTCGAGAAGGTGGATTCAATTTCTCTGCGATCGTACGAGTCGCGTTCCCCCTGAAAGCCAGCGTGTTTTCTTTCTTGCATAACACAAATGCAGTGTTGGAAAGAATGCACTTCCCCAGAAAGGGGTAAAAAACGCCGAGTCATTTAGACAACGCTGGTAAAACAATATTCTCCCTCTTTTTTCGTTGTTCCGTAATGATTAGAAGGGATTAAGAAATGGAGCGTGACCCCCCTTTTCACGGCGACAAATGACTCTTAACTATTGAATATCGGCATCATTAATTAGGATTACCAACAGGAAGGGGAATGATGTCACCGAATTGCAGGGCCGAAACTAGAAAATGCAACGACTCTCCGGGGTTGCCAACCTCGAAAGAAACACGCATTCAGCCTTATATTTCATTTTTGGATAATTTTAGGGGGAGGGAACCCCCCTCTCGGCCCTGCGCGCGTTTGAAAAGCAAAACAAAACCGAGCGATTACTTTTCGTTGTTATGGTTTATCGGAATAAGTGATATGGGTTAATGGAAAGTGCTGCATCTTGTAGTTCCATTACGCAGCTTATCAGGTAGAAGTGGCATTACGATCTGCCTTAACCAGATTGTTCGGAAAGAAACGCGTTGGTGATGGATGTCGTCAATGGATCCCCCTTTTTTGTGGTCGTAATGGTCGTTTCACACTGCACAAAGTTGGAACTTTAAAACTCCAGTTTGAAGTGGGATTTTTTTACTCCTTGGTACTGTACGAAGGTTTGTAACTTACCAGACAGAATTTTATAATTTTATTCATACCGTAGTACTTTTTTTCATTTAAAGAAAGGTTCATGGATATTAAGTGCTATTATTCACATCCCCTGCCCATTTAATTTCAATTTTAAATGGGATTAAATCATTGATACAAAGGGGAATATCGTAGTTTCTTGTCTTACAAAAATGAAGTTTCGTGGGCTACACACTTATTCACACAACCTTGTATTAGTTCAATAGAATGATATACGTAGTTATTCAAAAACACAACTAATAATTTAACATTTCCCTATAATAAACGTTAATAATCCGAGCAATTATTCACTCCGTTGTGTCGGAAACATTAATTTTCTCACACCAGTTTATATGTAAAGACTGAAACCATAAATTCTATTTTAGCAGTGATCGCATACTATTTTAAATAAAATTTTCCACCACCATGTTTCTTGAGACGGTGCATCCGGTATTTTCTGTTTTGCAGCTCTTTTGGGGAAGATCTGCTTTTTTTGTTGGATTTTTTTTACGTTCTTAGTTTGTTAAGTAGGGGCGCTTTGACCAATGCAGCTTTCGCACGTATTTCGTCTTTAACGGTTGTATTCTTAAATGTTTACGACTTCTTTACAAATGCAAATCCAAACAAAACAAAAATACAGCTATAAATAAATTGTATATTTCGTCATTCTTTAAGACCCCCAACAGGATCCCCTGCTGTTTGGATGTAACAGAAGGAAAGTCGCTCCATAAAGGAAAATAAAGAAAAATAGAGGGCTTTAAATGCAAATGTGAAGCATATCGAAGACGTTTAAGGGATGGTTTGCACCGGAGCTAGATAAACTTCCGTAGAGTCGTAAAATTATAACTTTTCTGCCTTCGCATCATCTCTTGGATTAAGTTTGTACTCGGGATTTTGACGGATTATATTAAGCGAAGGTTCGAAGCTCTGACAGTCAAAGGAATTTTCACCCCACGTTAAAACACATATTCACGATTGCTTTTCGATTTCATGTACTGAGCGGTTACAATATTTAAACTCAAATAGAGTTAAAATCGTTTAGAGAGACGCAATGGTTAGATTATCTCAAGATCTCTAATATGCCGAATTTACTCAAACTTGTCTTTTTTATGGTTCCACGTTAGCTACGTTAGCTACGTATAACGCCAATAATTGGGGAATCCCACCGTTCTTCTCCATAGATTCAGTAGTTCTTCAGAAAACGGCCTTTTGTGGTTAAGGGTGACCATAGGATTTAAAAAGAAATCATAAGCTGTAAATTAAACCACGTTGCAATCTCGAGGGTTTATGCACTTAAGCGGTTTATCTCTTAACAGGCGCAACCCGCCGTCAAATGCAAAATCTGAAGCAACAAAGAAGCTTTAAGACCATATTTTCCCCCGTTTCGTATTCAGTGCGAGTGATATCCGCGTGCTTAGTAGACTGGGAGGTAATATTTTAAATAATATGTTTTGCAGCATTTTCTAGAAATGTCTTTTCCGTTTTTAAGAATTCATGGCGCGGATTTGAAGTGCCGATTTCAAAAACACGCCCCGAATATAACACTCGTTCTTCGTCGGGGTAGGAAATAGGTCGTTTTATGAACGAGTGCCCAGTTCACAGCGAAGGGGGGGTGTGTCGTTTCTATAATACGTTAAGATTCTTCCGTTTTGCCTCACAGCATAAAACTTGCTGGTCATTGAAAATGCAGCCGCGCATGCTCACATCACATCGCAAAATTTGAATCCAATATAATACAATTAAATTAGCATCAGTGCAAACGTAACGAATATTTAGTACTAGTTTGTTTTACCGCGTTTGTGAGTTTTCAAGCGAGTTATAACCTTAGCAAGTACGAGCTCCGTATGTTGCAATTTAAGATTAACAACTTTAGGAAAATGTTGGTCTTAAGGCGCGAACACACGAGAGAATTTTCTACCCATTTCTTTTGTGTCACACTTTTCGATTTTGACCAATTTAGAGTGCTAGACCTGTGCGCCGCAGTATTTTTTGTTCGCCAGTTTTTTCGTGAAAGTGCGACACAAAAGTGGTACGAAAATGTAACGAAAAACTTCTCATGTGCTACGGATTGTTTTGTGTGTGTGTGTGTGTGAAAATAAATGTGTTTCCAACATTAAATATTCTGGTTTACGGGGTATTTTACTAAAGTAGACGTAAGAATATCTCCACATCTTTATTACACTATTAGGGATTTAGTTTTCTAAATACTGTACTGTATCTTTTGAAAACACAAGCATAGCGTACCCACGAACACGGGAAAAGCACCAGCTTTCTTCTGTTGCTCCTGGGTTTAATTTCTGAAAGACTCAAGCTCTGTGATGCGTGTTCTTTGTTACCGAATTCTTGTTTTTAAAATTGAACTGAATAAGTCTCTGAAAACCTTGTGAATTCTATTTTTCCGCGATTGTTTCTCGATTCTTCCGTGCATCGCGATTAAAATGGCCGACCGAGATGCGTCAACTGAGCATATTTTCCATTCCCTTCCATTTCTTGCGAACATGTCCATTAAAAACGGCGTAACTCATGTTAAGAGTGTCATACGCAGATCGGTCATGTAGAAATAACATTCGAGATTAATGTTGCGCTGTATATTCGGGATTAGTCGACGACACGACGAAAAGTGAAGATAAATATTCTCGAAGGAGACGACGAAGATTTTCAGCTGACGATGTTTCGGCGTCAAAGCGATTCGTCTAGATCTACGTGAGGAGACACTTTTTCTTTTTAAAGATGATTTCTCCAGTTTACCGAAGCTGTAAAACCAGCAAGGTTAAACATTATAAAAAATATATCTACGGGATATATTTTTAAGGTGTCATTTTATAAAGATCTCCCTTCATGCTGTCTCTTCCGGAAAGAAATGATTCCCGAATCGTTCCAGGAAAGAATTTTCGTCGGATGGACATTGCAGAAACCACACGATTTAGGATTTACTAAAGACCAGTGTTCGAATAATCCTATCCAGTATCATCATCCACCGTGTCCTGACACCCCCTCCCCCACGTTGTATCCCCCAAGGAGCGTCTCATTGGGGGAGATTCACGTCCATATCTGAGCAAGAAAAAGAATACTTTTCCATGATGACTGGCCGCATTATTTTATTCTTTTAGTTTTATGACACACGCTTTCTAGCAAATTGAAAAAAATACAATTATTTTCTTTGCTTAGATGATGAACGTGAATCGGGAGCATTATCTCGAAAAATACGACAATTGGTTTTAATACGGAGCCCAAGAGAGCGCAGCCCTTGACGGACATCAAACTTCATTTAAAAAATCATTATCATTACAGACAACATTAGGCAATACCCTACCCTAGAGAGAGAGAGAGAGAGAGAGATATATAGTAAAATAGTTTTTTTTTTTAAAGGAATTAACGTTGGTCTTTAAAAATCGATAATCCCCCATTCACACTGCCGGATAATTTGGAATCGTATTATAGCATCCAATTTCTTGGTTTTTCACTTCTGTGATTTCTTTGTGTTTTCGCTCTCCGTCTAGAGGTCTGTAAACAAGATCGAAAAGGGCGATAATTCCACTGTCTTTGGACAACAAACACGTTTCCGTATTGGAAAAAACGGTTCCCTTGGGAGATTCCTCGCTTTAGAGTGGAAATAGAAAAGTTTTTAGCGAAATAGGAAAAAAAATGAGGTCTCTAAAAGCTAAAGACATTGAAAGGTTTTTAGTTTTACGTAACAGAACTCATTTTTTTTTTCGAACTAAGCACAACTAACGATAATTTATTTATATCCAAAAAGTACCTCCGATCGAAACGAATTACTGTTGGACTGTCATTTTGTTAATTCGATGCTGAGTGCAGAGATCATTCATGGTTCTACGAATACGTACTGGTCTTGTAACTTATGCATAATTTTAAATAGTCTCTGTATGCATACTATCAAATCTTATGGTACATCACTTGGACATCATTTCAGAGTTTATTTGGACAAAAAGACATTGCATTTATAATATTTCCGTGGTGGTAGATTCACTAGCAAGTTATTCTTCGCGTGGGGTGTTTTCGTTGATTAATTCTAAGGAATATCTCAAATAATTCTCGCAGCTACAAAGTACTTCTCAGTTCAGCTTTTCAATATTTAAAACAGAACATTCAGAAAAAAATCACTGCATTATGTTCTCATTTCTCAACTACTGTAATTCGCACGAAACGTCCACTGATGACTAACAAAAAACTGAAAAAAAGATTATCGGAGACGTCTACACAAAGTTACGTCCCCCTTACGTTTTCGAACCTGCGTTTGAATGCGTTGTTTAATCGATGATCGAAAATTTTAAACAAAAACGCGTTTAGTAGTTCGGCAAAGTTGTTGCTTCCGAACCTTGCGCCAATAATGGCCTCGTTTTAAAAAGAAGAAGGAGACCGGAAGTAGAACAGATTGCTAAAAATGAAAACGATTATTATCGGAACTTAAAAAGAAGAAAATTGTAACTTTTATCTGCCGTTTTGTCTCATATTATTGTCAGATCCGTCAGAGCAAATTGAAAGAAAAGAAGAAGAAAAAAAAAAGCCAGATCATCTTCAACTTTAATATGTCGGAGGAGGGAGGGATTGGTTAAACTCGTTTGAGTAGAAAAAAAGAGAGACGTTAATATTTCATTCTTTGACGTGATGCTGGCGAAGCAGTTCGGCGGTGACGGTGATGGGAGGGAGGGGGGCGATGGGGTGGGCGATAGGTGATATCCCGATGCTCTCTCTGTCAAATCGTTCCTCGTCTTCGTTTTACGAGAGGGGAGGAGGAAAACCAGATGATGTGGAACGGGGTTTGATATTGTGATTTTTTTTTAAAGGTTATATTTGGACTTAGATATTTTAGACTAAGAATTTTTTCAACTGTAACCCGCATTTTCCTTCATCAGAAGGGTAGTGGGGGCAGGGTGGATACATGCGCCATCCTCCTTGGTCACAGACCCCAAAATGTTGCCGAGTCCGAGGTGAGGTATCGGCCAAGGAGGATATTCCACTCCTGAGAGTATCCAAATTTTGCCGGGTTCAAATCTAGGATTCAATCAAGAATTAAAGCATTTATTTTAAAATTCTAATTAAGTTATTTAGCTCATCAGGAGATTTTTAACCTTCTAACAGATCGCCGAAAGTTGCGCAATCTAAAGACAATTCAACCCCGCCTTTAATGAGGCGAATGGCCTCATTTCGGACGAATGAAGTTTCGTCGAATGGACTCTTCGAAAGACACTAACGGACTATAAAATCGCAGTCTGTTTCGGAGAAATTGAGAAGTTGTACGACCAACGACTCGTGCATATAAAACTCCATTCGAAAAAGCAGAGGAAAAACTCGCCGCCGCATTCGACGAGATTTTTAGTAATATATAATAAGTGTTCCCAGTTCCATCTTTATGGGACCCGTTGTCTTTGGGTTATAAAACCCCAAGTTATCCCATTTTTATCTGGGTTAATTATTGATGTTTTGTTTACAGATGGAATCAATCGTCGACAGAATGGAAGACGAACAAATTGGAGTTCCCGTGAAAACTGTGAAAAGTTTCATGACCAAAATACCCAGCGTGTTTACGGGTAAGTTACTCTGTATGACGTTTATTTCATTTTGAAAAGCATTCGTCTTTTTACGTCGTTAGTTTTTACGTCGTTAGTGCTGAATCGCTCGTTGCAAGAAACAAAACACTGATTCCAGCACGAGAAATATGCGAGATTATGGTATTTTGTGTTTTCGAATAAAATTAATCAAACGAATTTTGCGAGTTACGCGACAGAGGCGAAGGAGATTAAGCGAGACGGGCGATACAATAAAGTCAAAAACAAGATTAGTCTACGGGAAAGAAGTGTGTTTTGTCATTCAAATCACCTTTCGTGCTGTGTTCGACGCAGTTGGGGGAGGGATCAGCATTATACGGTATACCCATAGTCTAAAAGAATTATTTTTTTAATTTGATGGAGGAAAAGAAATACGGATGATGCAAATTTTGGTTACAAATATAACTTCAGTTATATTGAAATCGTCGAAAAACTGCCGAAACGAGTTGCGAGTTCGATAGATGCAACGTGTTCATTCAGTTTAGACTGATCCCGCAAGTCTGATTCTCGGATGAGGGGATGTTGCCATGTCGACGTTTCATATACTTTATACCTAGTAATATTCTGCAATTTTTTTTTACCGCAAATACTTCGTAATTTATTTGGGATTTTATTTTTTTTTTAAAATACGGTTTATAATAATTTTAAATCAATTTAACAATTTCCGAAATTAGTATAGATGGCTTTTTTAAGAAAAAAAAATGGATAAAAACGAAAAAGATAGAAAAATACTCCGTACTTACAAAAAAAAAAATATGTCGTACCCTAACTTGGCAACGAATAGAATCCGAGTGTTCCACAGGAAACAATATTCTGGGCAACAATTCCCACCAAAAAGACCTGCGATACTGCCCGCATGAGACTCGGAAAAAGATAGAGTCAATAATAAGTTGCTCTGAAACCATATTATCAGCAGAAAATCACCCGGGAGGATTTCTTTTTTATACTCGCGCATCTTGCAGTTGATGGAAGTGCTGTGAGCAGATTTTTTTTTATATAGTTTTTTTTTTCGTTTTTATCTGATCTCCTCCGTTGTACGATGCCCCCTCGTCTCTGCTGGACCCACACCTACACGCAGCAGTATTTCTCTAAACCAGCAGGGAAGAGGCATTTTATTTTTACCCAACTGTAGCCTAACTTTGTGCCAAATGTTGATGTAGGCAAACCTGAGTATAATACACTATTATCCGAAGTAACATTTACTCAGCCCATGGAGGAACCAGATTTCATGCTTCGTAACTATCACGGATTGTACTGGTAGACCGTAGCCACATGCGTCTAGTTAGTCTATGACTCAGCCACTTCACAATTACCAAAAGTTACAATCCACTAGCTAGGCTACCTAGTACAGTAGTACTTCAAATTTCGTATCACCCCATGAAATATTTCCTGTCAATTTTGGGTAAATTTCACATTGACTCAATATATTAACACAGTATTGGCTATTGGGGTTATAAAGGATAGAAGAGATTGCTCTCACTATCAAATTTTCTCTCATTCGCACAAGCACTTGTGTTCAACTTGTGTGTTGAACAACGTCGTTGTACCTTGCAAATCGTGAACTCTGTAATTAATTTTTTTTAAGTATTAAAATCGCGGCGCAGGAGATCTAATAATTGATTTGCACATAATATTTTTCTCTACTATAGGTAGAAGAAAAAAAAACGCAAAGTCCTGCCGTAAACGGGCAGAGACATATTGTTTCGCGTTTGAAGATGCCATCGACCAAAGACATTGTACAGAGACATAGAATGGAATTCAGATGCAGCAATTTCGAAGTTTGTGTCGAGATAGATTGAAATGTTTGCTGATAGCCGGTGTAGATATACGCAGTGGCGTTCCCGAAAAGAAGGCACGTGGGGGAGGTTCTTTTTCACCTTTCGATGAAAATCTCTATTCAAGTTTTTACGGATATTGCACCTCTAAAAGAGGCAATAAGTCATATGCTAACCATTCACAGTTTTTTTTTCTTTTTAATCATCATTAAATT